>PVKB01000059.1:940567-1024806 GCA_004027205.1 Ctenodactylus gundi
TGTCCTCAGTCTTCTCCTCGATTCCCATAATTCTGAGGTTATTTCTCCTTGAATCATCTATCAGTCATTGTAATGACTCGCTTTCTTTATTTACTTTGTATTCTTCATGGCCTGTATGTTGCAGCTTAGTCACTTTATTTTCTAGGTCTGACATACTATTCTGAAGTTGTTTAAAGTGGTTGCTTATTATTACCTGTGTGTTTTTCAGTTCCTAAATATCTGCATTCAGTTTTTCCATATCTCTGTTGTGTTCTTCTCTAATTTCTTCTTTTGTCTTCATTATCTTCTGGTATATTTCTTCTCTGGTCTCCTCTAGTTGCTTTCAAAGGCTTGGTTTTTGCTTATCTATGTATTGGTGTAGCTCTTCTGCTATCTGTTTAATTTCCTGCTTTAATTCCCGTTTTAATTCACTGAGTTTCTGGGCCTAGAGATTGCCATCATTTTTTCCATATTCATCTTTATTTACCCTGACTTCATCTACTGGGGTTTCAGGTCTTTTGTAGGAGATTTGTAACTGTGCTTCTTCATTTCTTCTTTGGTCTCCTCTAATTCCTTTCCAAGGCTTGCTTTATGCTTAGCTAAGTGTTCTTGTAGTTCTTGCGCTGTCTGATTTATTTCCTGCTTTGCTTCCCAGTTTAATTCCTCCTTTAATTCCTGTTTTAATTCACTGACTCTCTGGGCCCAGAGTTTACCATCATTTTTATCCTTTTCTTTGGGTTCTGCAATTTCAGCACTCCTTGCACGCTCCCCTGGGGAATCAGATCTTTTTGTGTAAGATTTGTTACCACGTTTCCCCATGGTACTGCTACCTCTGATTGTCTCTGGTGTGCAGGAAAAGTGAATGGCTCCTGCTGACGTCACTGGGATTCTGGGATCTTTTCTAGGGGGAGCACACACTGCATTTGCAGTACACACACCCGCGGGTTGGTGCTTCTGAGGCTGGGGCCGCCCACAGCCAATGATTCCCACTAGTCCGGGTCCGCGCTTACCTCGGGCTGAGGTTCTGGCCTCTGGATCTTGTTTGTGATCTATGGGTGCCAGCGGGGCAGGGCCGCGCCGAGTCGGCTGTTTCTGACCCACCCACAGCCTCTTCTCCCCTAAATATCTTATATTCTTATTTTAATAGTCCCTAATAAATCCACTTTTGCAGGTCACCTCTTATGGATTGTTACTTCTACTGGTTGTACCTCATAACGTCGTGCTCCCTACTTCACAAACTCCACACTTTGTAACTAACATTTATAATTTCTCATCCTCTAGAACTTTATCTCTGGTAATTATTTGTTATCTAGGTTAAAATCTCAGTTCTCTAAATAAACGTTTACAAGTTACTTTAGAGTAGTGCTGACACAGAAAATTTTAACATACAGTCTAACCTGGGGTTCAGGGTACCATGTGGCTGATTCAAATTCAGGCCCAAACCCTTACAATGGCCAACTTATGGTTACAGTCTTCAGTGCTGCACTGAATTTTTAAAATCTGACATATTTAGCTGTGGGAAGATTTTTAATAATGATCATCAGGTCCAAATATCTTTTAATATATTGAAGCATTATTAAAATAAGATGTTTCATAGGTACCATATAAAATGGTTATTTTTATTACTGTAATAATTATATATTTAACAGTTCCATTAGTATTCAATCAATTTACAGCTTCTTTGTGAAAAACAAGGTAACGAGTGCAAACAGCTGCAAAAATTCCAACTTTGGGAATAGTTTATTTACATAAAATAATAGTTGACATACAAATATATACCTATAGAATTGAAATTAATGCCATGGTATAGTAGTCATGAACCTCAAGAAGGAAAACAATGAGTGCTCTTCTTCAACTGTTTTTTCAAAGAAGTTGCACTCCAGATACTAATAAAACAACAGAAGCTAGAAAGACAGTGTTCTCTAATTTCTGATCATTGCCCAAACGATCAGAGAAATGATCTCTGCTATATTTTGTTTCCTTCTAACAGTTCTAGAAGCAAGGCTTTTATACTCACTTATAAAAATAAAGTTCACAAATACAGCTCACAAAAGCCAAAAGACATCGCAAAAAGTAGAAGACAAGAATCTGAAAGAAGCAAAGAGGAAAACAGAATTTACATATAGGCGCCAAAAGACCCATAGAGATAAAATCATTCAAATTTGTCATCAATAAACTATACTATAAACTGACATAATTCTTTTAAAATGCAGCATGTATCAAAAACCACACAAATTTTCCATATCCTTAGGCTCAATATATCTACTTCTGTTACTTGACGAGGGATAAACGGGCCTCATTCATAAAAATGCCAATTGCAACATTATTAATTTAGTAACTATTTTTTTAAAACTACAAAATATGCAATTATAGGGATATAGTTAAATAAATTATGCTACATTTATTTTATGGACTATTACAGAGATTTTCATCCACTACTGGAGATTAAACCTTCACACTAAGCTACATCCTCAGCTCCCTCCCCCCTTCTTTTTGAGACAGGCTGGCCTTGAATTCACTGTAATCCTCCTGTCTCAGCCTCCAGAGCGCTGGAATTATAGGCATACAACACCATGCCTGTCAGTCTTTTTTTATTAATTCTTATTTTGAGGCAAGGTCTCACCAAGTTTCTAAGGTGCCAGGCTAGAAGCCAATTTGTGATCTTCTTGCCTCAGCCTCTCACAGTGCAGGGATTCCAGGCATGTACTACTCCACGTCAGGCTTAATACATTACAGTTATTTAAGGAGTACTTGTTGCCAAACTGGTGGCACAGGTCTATAATACCAACACTGTGGGGAGACAATGGCAGGAAGACTGAAAATTGAGCCATCTTTCCTGAAGCAGAAATCCCTTGTAAGTGAGCTAAAGGAGTTGTCTAGGGAAGAGAAGAACCAGGATGGGGTAGGAAGTTGGAAACACTCTTCCCTAGACTAAAGGAAAGAAATCCAGGATATCTTTCCCTAAGTTATATTCCCATCCCTTTTTAAGATAAATTCTTGCTAAATATTCCAGGCTGGCATAGAATGTGCATTCTTCTTCCACCCACAGCTCCCCGAGATTTTAGATACTGGATATCCTTTCTCTTCGTTTGTTATCTGTCCATGAACTTTGTCTGGATTCCCTCATTGAACAGAAATCCTTAATTTTGCTGGGTGTAGTGGTGCATATATATATATAATCACAGCAGTTTAGAAGGCTGAGGTAGGAGGATCATTACGTGTGAGCCCAGCCTGGGCAACTTAGAAAGACCTTGTCTCCAAAAAATTATATATATATACATATACATATATATATATATATATATATATATATATATATATATATATTTATGTGTATATATATGGAGCTTAGGGATGTAGCTCAGTGTAGAGGCCCTGGTTTCAATTTCTACTTGCCATATACACACACAAAGACACACACACACAGACACACACAGACAGACACACAGACACACACACACGCAGACACACACACACAGAGTTGGGCTTAGGATATAGCTCAATGGTACAGTGCTTGCCTGGCACAATGCTTGCCTGGCACGTGCAGATTAAATCCCCGGTACCAAAACTAAACAAACAAACGAGACAAAAAAAATCTTAACTTGTTCTTTATCTCTCTTTTTTTTTAATATAGTCCAATCAGGGCTGGAGGAATGGCTCAGCGGTTAAAGTGCTTGAGCAAGTGCTAAGCCAAGTGCTAAGTACCTGAGTTCGATTCCCCAGCACCACATAAGCTGGGTGTGGTGGTGCACGCCTATAATCCCAGCACTCGGGAGGCTGAGACAGGAGGATTGCCATGAGTCCAAGGCCAGCCTGGGCTCTGAAGTGAATTCAGGACCAGCCTGGACCACAGAGCAAGACTCGGTCTCAAAAAAAAAAAGAAAGAAAGAAAGAAAGAAAGAAAGAAAGAAAGAAAGAAAGAAAGAAAGAATATAGTCCAATCAGCTTTCCTTTTATGGTTAATGGGTTTCAGGTTTTTCTAAATGAAATTTTCCTTCACCATGGGTCACTAAGATATTCAGTATTTTCATGTTAGCTTTATAATTTTATCTTTACTTAGAAGTATGTGAATTCAAAACATTTACAGCTCCTTCTTGTAAGATTCCTCTTGAACCTCTGAAATATAGGAAGCTCCTTTTGCTCTCCAGCCATTCTGGCAGAAAACTGCCATGAATTTCAAAGCCAAGAGGAAGAGCCTCTAGGCTACTCCAGGAGCACAAAAGGTTGACGTCCATAAAATTAACATAATTTACTTAAGAGGTCTGTAAGTAGGGACTGTAACTTGGGAGGTGAGAAAGGCTGCACACAGATCACCTGCAAAATCTGCTAACCTGCTCCCCCTGAGCATGGGCCCTGGTTTTTCCCTGGGTCTACAGGATGGAAGGAAAAAATAAACATTTTCTGTCCAGTATGTGGGACGGTTCCACAAGTCCGCCTGAGTGGATCACACCAATACACGCCCCTGAATAACCAAGCAGCTGATATTGTGCTGGACGAGCCATAGAAGATTTTAATCATTTGCAGTTAATTGTAATGCGCTGTGGAACCATACAGCTTTTTTTTTGTTGTTGTTTTTGTTTTTGGGTTTTTTTGCTATGTGGTGCGCTGGATTTTCTAGCATCATCCACGAAATAAACCATTCTTCTCCTCTGGCTTGTAATACCACCTCTGTCATGCATCTTCCTGCCCACATGAATATGGGTTTGTGGGTCTGTTTTGGTTCTCTTTGTTCATTGCCACTGGTCTCTCTGTCAGAATATTGCTTTTATTATTGTTATGGCATCTTAATGTATATTAATACCTGGTAGATGAATTTCTCATTTTGTCTTTTCTAAGAATTATATTTTTAAAGTCATTTAAAATTAATTTTCCTGAGGCTAGAGGAATGGCACAGTGGTTACAGCCCTTTCCGAGCAAGCATAAGGCCTGAATTTGATTCCCCAGCATGACATAAGCCAGACATGATGGTGCAGTTCCGTAATCCCAGCACTTGAGAGGCTGAGGCAGGAAGACTGCCCTGAATTCAAGGATAATCTGGGCAACATAGTGGGTCCAGGATCAGCCTGGGCTACAGAGTAAGACACTTACTCAAAAATAAATAAAGAAATAAAATTTCCCCACACCTAAATTCTGCTAGTTTTTGATTAGTCTTGTAATTCCACACCTATTATATTTATCTGAAGAAAAACTTACCAATTATCTTAAAATGCACATAACACAATTCTGAAAGGGACCATGGTGGCAATTACAGCACTTAAGAGCCTGAGGCAGGAGGAAAGTGAGTTTGAGGTCAAGATGAGCTATATTTTGAGACCCTGCCTCTAAATAAATAAATAACAAAAACAATAACAACAACAAAAAGAAGACTGAAGGACAGTGGAACAACACAGAAGTAAATTCCATAGGTTTTCTTTTTGCCTTGCATATTCAAGGTATGAAGCTCAAGAATGTGGCAACTGGAAATGACAAAAATACTCCAACCACGGCCTGTCTCTCTAGCTTAAACTAATCAGTGAACTGGAGAGCCAGAGAGAGAGAGAGAGAGCTCGCAAAACTACCCAATGTAAACAATAGGAAAAAAACTGGGGCGGGTGAGTCTCAAAGACCTGTGGGTCTAATAATTTTAAAAAATCTAACGCATTATCAGAGTCTCTGAAGGTAGGAGAAATAAGACAGGCCTAAAAAAAAAAAAGACTCAAAAAAGAAACAACTAAAAACTTCACAATATGGCAAAAGATCAAAAGATTCAAGAAGTTGAGCACACTCCAAACAAGGTTAAAAAAAAAAAATCTACACCATTATACATCAAATTCCCGAAAAATAATCAGGTCAGGTCTTAGTTAAGATTATGTGGTTTTGGCGTGTGGTTCAGTTTTGGTTTGGTTTGGTTTTGGTGGTATTGACCTCAGGGCCTTGTGCATACTAAGCAAGCACCCTACCACTGAGCCACATCCTCAGATCTTTTTAACTTTTGAGTCAGGGTCTCCCTAAGCTGTCCAGGCTGGCCTCAAACTTGCCACTCTCTGGCTCAGATTACCGATTACCTGGAATTACAAGCAGACACGACTACCCAAGGCCAAGTTAACTCTTATTCTGTAGCACTCTGTGTAAATCAGGCCTTCTTAATATGTCATCCCACTGTACTACCCCCTCCACCTGCCAATTATTTGTTCAATTTTCATCTTCCCCACAAAACTGTAAGTTCCATGAAAGCAGAGACTTGGTCATTGTTACAGCTGGATCACATAAGACAGTGTCTACTACATAAAAGCTGCACCATTAATATTTATTGAATGGTAAGTGAATAAAGGATTCTCCTTCCTCTTCAAACAAAAAGTCTCTTTCCAGCTGGACACGATGGCCCATGCCTGTGGTCCAACTACTCAAAAGGCTAAGGCGAGAGGACAGGTTAGGCCCAGGAGTTGGAGACAATCTCGGACCTTGTCTTAAAAAAGGAAAAAGTTTCTCTTAACTCCCAGTCTGTTTTGTCTTCTCAAAATTATTTCAGAGACTTACCTTTGATCAGCAGGGATTGCCTTCAGGTTGGCCTACCCTTACCTTATTAGTCTGCAGAATTCTTGCATGAAACGCAGCTGGCCAAGCATGAAGCAACAGGTAAGCATAGGAGCGAATGGCATACACTGGGGAATATTCCCACGTCTGAAACCCCTTTCCATAGATGAGGTAGTGCGTCTATAAACACAAAGTACAAACAAATGAATTCAGGTTTATAATGGCCAAAAACGTCTCTAGAGAATACAGGTAAAGTTTCCAGATAGAAATATTAAGGATAAGAAAGTCCACAAAAATATTGAAATTCCCAACATTTGTAACTAATGAATAAGAAAAGAATCAAAATAGCCAATGTTAAGAATTTTAACATTTTGCAAACATTTCATAAGTGTGTTTTGCCAACACCAAAACCTTAAAATTTACCCTGTACTTATTTTAAAAAGAGAGAGAGAGAGTTAAAAGATGAGATCGGGAGCCTTCAGGGTAATATAGCCATAAACAAAAGGAGCCAAACAGAAAAACTCTAAATCCTATGCTTCCTTAAACTACCCAAACTAAGCATCAGTTCTCCATTTTTGATGTAAAATGTGGTCTAAAAATTTCAAATCTGAATTTTCTATAATAGAATGTCAACAGATAATGCATAGTTATGCACATATTATGCCTAAATTCACCTACAAGGTGTGTAAATTTTTAAAGCAATATAAGCATATTATTTACCTACATTGTTTAAATTAGAAGTCTTGAAAGAAAGTGGTTGCCTCTGGGAAGTGGGATTTAAATAATGCAGAACAGGAGTTTCCCCTTAGGCTTTATAGCAATGGTTAAATTTCATTTATTTATTTGTTCTGAGACAGGGTCTTATTCTGTAGTCCAGGCTAGTCCTGAACTAGCTATGTAGCCCAGTGTAGCTTTGGACTCATGGCAATCCTCCTGACTCAGCCTCCCAAGTGTGGGGATTACAGGCATGCACCACTATGCTCAGTTTCTGTGGTGCTGGGCAATCAAACCCAGGGCCTTGTGCTTACTGGGCAAGCACTTTAACCACTGTGCCATTTTTCCAGCCCCTATTCTGATTTTTTTTAAAAGCCATTCAAAGATAATTAGAAATCACACTTTCAAGACCAGCTAAATTTCTGACAGCTCTCAATCTTAGGTAAATCAACAGACCTTAGGATATAAAAATGAAGAGTTATTTCACTAAAAGTTGCACTCGTATATTATTTGCATCTTCTTGATCAGTAATAAGTCCAAAGCAGCAAAACTAATAATAACAAAACCCAGAAATTAAAGAAAACACCTACCGGTTCCCAATAGTTGAATGTTTCGTCGCAGTCAGAGATGTTGCTCAGAAGAGCGGCACATAACCTCGCCGAGAGCAGACACTTAAAAGCAGTGGACCCTTCAGGCGCCCAGACTTGTCCCACTTTGTTCCCAGATGACCTGCTCAGAGGAAGTGGAGAGGAGAGAAAGCATTATGTCAGGAATGAATTGCTAACCAGGGGTAACGGGAGACAAGGGGGAAAAGAAAAGGACTTAAGAAATACTTAACACTTTAAAAAGTACTTGAGTCATTCATTTAAAAAGGTGAACCGCTTGGTTGTTCTTTCGGAACAGGAAGAATACGGCACTTGGACTTTCATCACTCCCCTGACTAGCACGTTGATCTCAAGCCAACCAATCACTCACTCGAGGCGTCAAAGCTCTCTCACTCTTCGGCTTTCGCTTAACGAGCTCATGCCTGTCCTCGGTTTTATTCATTTTTCCCATGTTCCGATGAACAGAGGCCTAAACACGTGCAAGAGGCACGACCTCCTTCACCTCCGGGTGTGGACAGCTTCTTGAGGCAGCCCTCCCGGCCGGGGGAGAAGGGGCTGGAGGTGCTGGAGGTTAGGGAAGGGGCACACAGCAGAGTAAGGGAGGGGGCTCTGGGGACAATAGAGGCAGCTGTGGGAAACAGCTGTACAGGGCACACTCAGCTCCGGCCGCCATGGCCCACAGCGAGGCCAGCCCGCGCCGGGTCCGCGCCGGGAGCACCCCAGACCCCACGGCGGGGCTTCTCCAAAGCAGGGATCTTAACCCGGGGCAGAGTCTGCAACCGAGCGCCGGCCCTCCTCGCGGGACCGGCAGAACGGCCGCGCCAAGGGAGCGCCGGCACGGGGGCGCGACCCGCGCCCAGCCAGCCGACCCCCGCCGGAGCCGCGCCACCGCCGCCGCCGGCCACGCCCCCGCCGCGCCCGCTCACGCACTCGGCCCGGGGCTCCGCGCCGCCCGCCTCTCGGCTGCCCGGCAGTTCTCGCAGCTTGTCCGAAGCCGGGGCCGCGTCCCCGCCGCTCCCGCCGCCGCCCTTCAGCCGCTGCCGAGCCCCTCGGCTCGCCGCAGCGAGCATGGGGGAAAAAAAGGTTGAATTCTGCACTCTACGAAGTCAGCGAGCGCGCACACACAGCTTGGCTGGCAGACGGCGTCCGCCGAGGGACAAAAGACTTTGACATGCGCACAGAAGACTATAATATTATTTGGCTGATTGGCGCCAATCCCCGAGTAGCGAAAAACTGCAACCCAGACTTGAGTTCGCCCGTCATGGTTATTTTTTCCCTATAGTTTCATCTCTGGATATTTTTCCCTCCTTTAGCTCGCTTTTTCCCCCCTCTCTTTTCAGCATTCTCCACTGGCCTACAAATACTCCTGCAGCTTCTCTATTTAAATTAAAGCACGAACAGAAAGAGATGACACAACTCCACAAAGCGAGGTGTAGAGGCATTCAGTTAAAGAGCATTAGCACAGCTGCCTACCATTGCAGTCCCTACAATGTCATTTTAAAACTGCCCTCTATTTTGATGAGAGTGACTGCCAGTAATTAATAAGCACTTCGAAGACAAAACAATACCAGAATGTAGGCTGGAAAGTGACAACTAATGGCTTTCTGTGCAGCAAATGCAAGCAGACATCAGTGACTGTGATTGCTACGACGGTATCACGGGAGGCATTTTACATACTTTATGCTCTTAAAAATTTCTAGCTAAGTGTGTTGGTGTACATCTGTAATCCCACCCCTCTGGGAGAGAAGTTGAAAGAGATGGATCGCAATTTAAGCTCAGCCTGAGCAATTTGACAACTCGGACCCCGTCTCACAATACCAATAAATAAATTCTCACAACAACCTTGCTCCACTGATAGGGAATTAAGGCCAAAGGCTGCATATCTCATAAATGGTGAAGCCATATTCTACCCGAGGGTTAATTTTAACTGTGTTCTTTCCATCAGCTAAGAGACAGCCCTCCATTCCAATCAGGCATTTTTAGAAAGGTGTCTTGTGATTTTTGGTGCTTACCTAATAATGATATTCTGTCCACTCCCTCAGTGGGAGCTCTGTCCCACCCCATGGAGCTCTGTACCAGTTAACTGAAACAAATTTATGGGTGGAGTGCTGAACTTGCCAGAGACCCAGAAGATTAAGATTTTATGCTAAAATTTCCTAAGTATTAAATACAGAGATTGATTATATTGCTTGATTCCCACGTGTTATCATCAGCTACCAAGTTCAAACTCCCCACTGGATATATCTCATTTGTCCTTTCCTACTGACCAAGACTAAGGAAGAGGAAGTTAAGTAATAGAAAGTATCAGAGAGAAGTGGCTTTAGGTTCAGACAAACCTGGATGTCAGTCCTAAATCTGATACTGATTAGCTCCATGACTTTAACAAGTCAACCACAGAAAAAGTCTGATAATAATACCAATTACTATGTCAAGCACTGAGTACCCAAATTCAATTCCCCAGAACCACATGAGCCAGGCATGGTGGCTCACACCTATAATCCCAGCACTTGGGAGGCTGAGGTAGGATAATTGCCTTGAGTCCAAAGCCAGCGTGGACTGCATGCTGAGTTCAGTACGAGCCTGAGCTACAGAGTGAGACCCTGTCTAAAAAATAAAAAATAAAAATAAGGGCTGGAGGAATGGCTCAGGGGTCAAAGTGCTTGCCTAGCAAACATTAAATCAAGCACCAAGTACCCGAATTTGACTCCCCAGCACCACAAAAGCTGGGCATGGTGGCGCACACCTATAATCCCAGCACTCAGGAGGCTGAGACAGGAGTATTGCCCAGAGTCCAAGGCCAGCCTGGACTCCATAGTGAGTTCAGGACTATCCTAGGCTGCAGAGCGAGACCCTGTCTCAAAAGTTATAGTAATAATACCAATTATGGAACGCTTCCAATTTACCAAGCTAATAAATTAATTTTGGTCCAACCTCAAAAACCAACCTTATAAATTGATTTTGTGTCGTAATAAATAGGGCAAGAGGAACTGACAACATGAGAAACATATTTATAAATGTATGATTATAAATATATGAGTAGACATTTAAATATTATTGCCTCTTCAGCAACAAAGCATGAAAAGTACAGCTGGTATTTTTTTTTAATCTTAGTCATTACTCAAGACCAAAATACACAACTCTAAGGATCACCAATCATATGAAAATCCCTAAGTTTAAAAGATACAGTCACAGGTATCTTTAAGGTCAAGCCACAGCTACAGACTCAAAGATTTTTACAAAGCCCACCCAATGAAGGAACATTCTGCAGAGATGAATTTGCTATCGAGGGATAACATGTAGCTGTTGTTGAATCACCTTCCTAAACTGGTATTGCATTGATGCTACCTGCAGCTGGGTAAGGGCCTTATCACATGTCTGGTAGGTCAATCTATAGCAGAGACTGACCTTTTCAGTCTTTGGATGCTGAAAACGACCAAGTAACTGTATGGATATAACAGTTTCCTGGGATACCGCTCGGGCCACAGTGTGAAACTCTACTTCATCAAATCTTTTCTTCTCATCTAGCCAGAAACTAATATCATACACATAGCATGGAGGATACAGGGAATAGCTTTTAAAGGGTACTATTTTCCCAGGGACAAAATTTTTCAAAAAACGGTTATCAAAAGTCCACAACATTCTCCAATCGGGGATACTACAGATAACCATGGTTAATAAGTCCAAGTTTATAGACACAATCACAAAACACTGGTCTTTATGAGTGATGCTTGTAGATGTGGTGACAGAGCCAATCATAAGATCCTTGGAACAATCTGGGCCAAAATTAGGAGATTTAATATGAATCATATAATTGTTTGCAGTTGCTTGAAGGATAAATTCCACTGAACTGCTCAGTTTGGCACTCTCTGGCAACGTTTGAGTCAGAAGTCTATGTAGAATGCCCCTTAGATGATCCAGCAGTGGTGGAAGATAGTCATGCTTCAGATTTTGGTTAATCCCAAGGATAATTAAAGTCTCATGAAATGCTGGTGCTGAGTAAGGCAAAATATGGCACTTTCGAAAAACGGGTCCACTGAGGATGTACAGAGTACCTGGACGGAAGTCTGGTGCTTGGACAACAGCCGGAGCATGAACTAAAAGAGAGTATCTAAGGCAGAACCTGATGTGGCTGCAGATTTCTTCATGAGTTTCTCGTTCACTGTCTCTTTGAGGACTCTGAGGAAGGCTGATCTCTGAAAATCCTACTAGTAAGTCCTCCATTTCTTGTGGTGGTTCTCCAGTCAAGGATTCAGAATGTGAGTTATCTTCATGGAGACTAATCCAAAAAGCAGAAAGGTTGTTGAAGTCCCAGGAAGGGAAAATCCTGCTGTTTTCCTGTGGCAGCAATGGGAAGGAGCACTTAAGCCATTGCAGAGGGAAAGCTGTACCCAATTCAGCAATGAGTTTGTCATTTATGGTTTTGATAGGATGACATGAAGATGCTTCCAGGAAACTCCTGTTTAAAAACACAAAAATAATTGCAATATAGCTAAACTAAAACAAAAATGTCTATACAAAAAAAGAATCATCTTTAAATTGATCCTGAAAGAAATCATCTACCATAAAGCAAGATGTCACAAACTTTTTTTTTCTTTTTGCAGTGCTGAGATCAAATTCAAGACCTTACATCTGCTAGGCAAGTGCTCTACCAGTAAGCTACACTCCCAGCTCAGGAGAGACAACACGTATTTCAGAACTCTGCTACCAACCCTATAATATTCCCGTTCTCACGAATATTCACAGGAACAACATCATTAACAATCTACGTGTGATCTACTCAAAATATAATTACATCAATACATTCAGGATACAACCAGAGGTGAAAATAACTTCCAGCAAAGTAAGAGGTTACCTGTTCAACTTTCCTGCAAGTGCTTCTGGTTCTAGAAAGGAAAACCACTGCTGTCCCAATTTGATTCTGAAGACTCTGGGTTGAGAACTTTCAAAGGGTAAGCTCCGTGTGAAGATATGGTTCAAAGCCCCTTCTACATGAAAGGACTTATCTTGACTCCTGGCAAAATAAATAAATAAATAAATAAATAAATAAACAAACAAACAAATAAATTACCAGTATGCAGTATGTCATAATTAAAGAAAGCAAGTGTTTCTAGAGACTGAATCAGGAAATTGGCCTGTGTTATTGCTTACCTATATCCAGTGCACTTGTACCCTGGCACAGCCTCACATCTAAAGGGAAGCACATCACTTAAAATGAGGCCTCCCTGGGCTGCCATGGCAACCACTTGCCAACTGTTGTGCCATTCCCTTTGGGGTTTATCAGCAGGAGTACCACCCTGTCCTCTACACAATGCCACGTGGACTTCTCCTTCTTCTGCAAGAACATCTGCACAGCTAATAGTGAGAAAATAACCAGGAATTTATCAGAAACAAGAAGAAATTACCATAGGAGGCAGCAATATACATATGGCTGAGCTGTGAAAAAATTAAAACCACACAAAATACTCAAGTTCAATGTAACCATTATGTATCCCACATACGTATTAATAAAATGGGAAAAAATTAAAATCCAATCACACTTGGAAAGCTCTATTAAGCCTCAAATATGCATAGTGGTGTGCTCCATAACAATACTTGTCATCTGCTTTGCACTTGTGTTGTTCATCTACATTTCAGAGGAAGGTCAACATCTGCAAATTTCCTACACATAATTCACTGCTTGGGCTGTTTTAGTTTCTTTTTATTGGGCCTCGTGCCAGAGGCCTGTAACCCCAGCACTTTTGTTGAAGTCAGAGGCAGGAATTTTGAGCTCAGCCTGGGCAACTCTGCAACTTAGTGACACCCTATCTGAAAATCAAAAATTTAAAAAGGGAGGGGGAGGGGTTTAGTGAGGCAGCTCAGCCTGGAATTAATACTCAGTACCAGGGAAACAAAGGTTTTTTTTTTTTTTAAACTTCCTCTGCTTATCAAAATTCTATACTTTAAATTTGTGAAAGTTTTCTTGACAACTATGGCCCACACAGACTTCCAAAAGTATCACACATTTTGGTATAATAATGTAAAACTCTATTTAAAATTCAGTATAATTCCTTGAGACAGTAACAGTTACTACTCTGTTTATATATGAAGAATCAAAAGCACATTAAAAATTAAGTAAGCTTGCTTAAAATCATCATTACTAAGTGATGGACCAGGATTTGAGTCTAGGAAGTTTTGCCTTCAAATCCATGCGATCTATTGGCCAGGAGACTATATCGGCTCTTGTTATTTTACATTATTAAAAATCAATAATCCTCCCTTTATACTCCCAATAGCACATTTGGTACTTTTACTTAGCATATGGTTATGTATCTGTCTTCTCAATTAGACTGTGGGTTCTTCTTAGCATTTTGTTCTCTTCAAACATAAAAGTAACTTTCATCTATCTTATTTCTCCAAATAAAAGTATGAGTGCAGTAATTATGTTATGGATATGTTATTTTCTTCTGAGGTCTCTCCTTTCCTCACCTCTGGAAAAACCTGGCAAGCAGTTCCCTGTTCTTAGCTACCCCAGCTTTGCGTCCACAGTGAGGAAAGTTAAAATAAATTCGATCAAATTCTCTGTCATGTAGTTCAAAGGCATTTGCCAGTTGGGTGCAGTCCACACCGAAACGTACCTCGGTACCTGCCAAAGACAGTTCGGAAGCGTGAGATACAGACAGAAAAAATTCTAAATACATGGAAAACGGGCAGGGCAGGGTGTCCCTCCAACCTAAACTGTGCATCAGTCCCAGTCGGCTACCCAGCCAACTTTCTGTGACTTATCCCCAGAATAATCAAAAACAATCCCGGCGTGACGCTTCTCACGCTACCACCCCTCCACTAGCGTATGGGCGGGCAGCTGGGCGGGGCTTTGTGGAAGGCCCACCCCGCTACCTCGCTCGCCCAGTTCCCGTAGATTCTTCACGGCCACCGGGTCCCGAGCCAAGTCAGCGTAGTGTTGGAGACAGGTGGCTATTAACCTAGCGCTTGAATCCACGACCTTGCTCAGAGCGGCGGCGAAGGAGAAATTCCCCTCCCCAACCAACAGGAGGCGCCGAGGAGCCATGGCCGACACATGCGTTCTCTGTGGCGCTGGTTTACGTCACTTCCTTCGCAGGTCTCCGCCTTCCCCTTCACCTGTCACTGGTTGATGACGCACCACACGCGCCGGGTGTTTTCGTAAACTTGTGAGGCGACTCCAAGGGAGAACAGTAACTATGTGAGATCAAGATTTCCGTTGCCTATGTCCGTTCACCTTCCCACCCTTCGGGAAGGTCAAAACAACTTTTAGTCCTGCACGACTTCGTCACATCTGCGTGAGGTCACAAGCAGTCGCTAGCGTAGAGGGGAAAGGCGAGTTCTGGCTGAAAGCAGGGCGCGGATGTAGCCAAGGAGAGATTGGGCTCTGTCCTGCACGAACCAGACACAGGATTTTGTAACTGTCGCCATGTCGTCTGAAATTTCTGCCTCCCAGTGTTTCTGCAGCTCAGAATTTCTCCAGGTGCGTCTATCTCCTACCTCTCTTCAGGAAGTATTGAGGGGCTAGAGGCGTAGCTCAGCGGGAATCCCAACATTTAGGAGGCTGATGCAGGAGGATTGCCACTAGTTTGAGGGCGGCCTGGGCTACGTAAGTGAGTCCAGGACCAGCCTGGACTACAGAGTGGGAACCACTCTGTCAAAAAAAAAAATGTTTTTATATATATTTGAATGCCTGTCATTGACAGCCCATAGTAAGAGTGGCTAAGTACGTGGATGGACAAGATGTGGCCTGTCTAACTAAAATCTAGTCGCAAATGCACTCAAGAAGAGAGACAATTCTGATATAATGGGGTACATAACTAAGAGAAATCAGGGTGCCATGGACACCAGAAGGGGAACTCTTACCAGGTCCAAGTGTAAAGATTTCCTGAAGTGAACCAGAGTTGAAAGCTAAACAAGCATGGGGGAACTGACCCATACATGGGCCAAAAGAAATGAAAAGGCAGAAGGAATAATGCATGTGAAACCATGATGAAGTAACGGAAGAGTTGCCAGGTGTGGTGACGCAAACCTGTAATTCCAGCGCTCTAGGAAGGCTGAGGTAGGAGGATTGCAAGTTCAGGATCAGCCCAGGCAAGCTGAAGAACTGAGAGGTAGCTTAGTTGAAGGCTCTGGGTTTAATCTGTAGTACCAAAGGGGGACAGGGGAGACAGTAGTTGAGTTTGGCTGGAACAGTTGGAAGGAGAGCGGCTAATTGAGTACAGGTAAGGGCATATAATGGAACCTATAAGCCATTTTGACTATCTGGACCATATTCTAAAAACAGTAGACAGCCACTGAAGGATTTTAAATAGTGACATGTTAGATTCAGTTTTTTAAATTCTGTCCTACAGAGAAAAGATTGAAGAGGAAAAAAGTAAATATCAAGAAAATTAGATAGTAACTGCAGTAATGGAAACAAAGGCTGAAGGTGATCTAAATTGGCTTTGAAGATGGAGTGTAGTGGAGTGATTAAAAAATCAGCAAGACTTTTACTGGTGCTGAAAGAGAAGTTAGAGTCAAAAATAAACTTCAGGCTTCTGGTTTGGACAGCAGAGCAGATGATGCTATGTGTCATTCCAGCCTTGAAGACCACTGGTCTGAGCACTAAGCATACAGCATTTGGTGGGACTAACTAATCCTCATACTGTTTGGTGACATCAGGGCATCTATCTTCACAAAGACATATAATGTGAGGGTAGTTACCTGAGATGTCATCCTTCAGTGCTACATTGTTAGCTTTGTCTCTGCCTGTAAAAAGGCAAGCAGGTTATGACTCCCAAATCATAGTCATGTGGCCATGGTGAGTTCGGTGATCTACACACTTTTCTTTGCTTCAAGTACTGGGAAGACCACGTTTGGTGACTGCTTCAATAAATATGGATCTATCCTCTACAAATTTCTTTCGATATCTTATGAGATCTTCAAATAAGTTAATCTTCTCAGGTTCAAATTGGTCTTCTTTGGAGGAAGTATCACCTTGTTCCTAAGCTTTTTTGTGGTACTAGGAGTTGAACCCACGGACTTCACACTGAGCTACATTACATCCTCAGCTTCTTTTTGTTGAGGCAGGGTCTCACTAAGGTGCCCATGCTAGGCTCCAGTTTGACCTCCTCCTGCATTCCAGAATGTTAGGATTACAGGCATATGCCACCATACCCGACTTATTTGAGGAGAGTTAGGTTTTTGATTCCATACTCTCCTAAAAAAATTCAGGTATTGATCATTCTCTGTGTGCTAAGCACATAGATTGGGAGGACAGGCAGAGGGACAGGATGCAACGATGAACAAAACTCAAAGCATGTCCTTAGAGGGCATATAGTTTGGTGGAGGGGTTGCAATATGTACATAGTGACTTCAATAGAAATATGTAAATACAGTGAAAGATGTGAAGATAAAATTCTGCATGAGATGGAAGGAAAGAGGCTAGCTTCAGACAAGGTACTGTTTGAACAGGGTCTAGAAGGAAAGATTTTATTTATTTTTATTCAATCATTTATTATATTGCCTAGTTATTTCCCCTTCTCACTGTCGGTAGCAATACCCTTTATCAACTACTGCACCTCAAAATTAAACACTTAGCTAGGTAAGTATACAATATTGGAGATGTTGAAGGTTTTCTGTCATTTCAGGAAGTCAGGAGGACATGCATAGAGTCATCCACTATTGATAGTTGGTAGGTCAGTTGGTCCATGGGCATAGAGAGGAAGAACAACGGCATCAACTTAATTTGGGAGGATGCTTAGGATGCTTTTTTATTACTCTGTCATTAAACAGAGAGTGGGAAGGGGTATCTTTTCTAGTGTCTGGTTTGTGCATAAGTTTTTCTGTTCTTGACCTTTTTTTTCTCAGAACCAGAATCTTGCACGTCTTCTCACAAACCCACATTATGGTAGCATCATTCATGCAGATGGCCACGGTGAAGTGTGGACTGACTGGAACGATACATCCAAGTTTTTCCAGTATGGATGGAGATGCACCACCAGTGAGAATTCCTATTCAAACCATACACTGATGGGCAACTGGAACCAAGAAAGATTTGACCTAAGGAATATCGTGCAGCCCAAACCCTTACCTTCCCAGGTAATTTGGCTTTCTCTGTTTTGGTTTCGTCAGAAGAAAAGCCAGTGGCCATCTGTAAGGCAGAAGTCTACAAACTTCTCAGACTTCTGCTCAATAAAGTGATTAGTGGAGGGGAACAGCTGGGCCACCTGTCCCACTTTACTATCAAGCTGAGTAGCATTTGGAAAGTATCAAAGGGATGGGTAAATACTTTTTCTCTTGCTTCTGTTTGGACTTCATCTGTTAGTCTACAGAAAGAGTTAATGTTTTCTGATTTGGTCTAGCCTCTCCTCTGGTCTTTGCCTACCTGAACTTGTCATGCTTCTGAGCCTTGCCCTCAAGTCTCTCCTAAACCAATGAATATTCAGGTTAGCTGGGCATGGTGGTGCACAGCTGTAATCACAGCATTTGGGAGGCTGAGGCAGGAGGAGTGCTATGAGTTAGTTCTAGGCTAGCCTGGGCTACATAGTGAGTTCACGAGCAGCCTGGTTACACATTTGTTTATTTATTTAAAAAATATATGAAACTTAATAGATATGAAAATTGGCCATCACTGCAGCAGCAGTATGGAAATAACAGGCATGATGGGAAAGGAGAAAGAGCTCTTCATCCATTTTTTTCCCAGGAAATGCCAACTAGTGGAGGAGGAAGTGAACATCCCTAGTAGGCAGGTTCTGGTTACTGGTCTTCTTGGCAGAGCTGTGTATAAAGAATTTCAGTGGAACAACTGGCATGCCATGGGTTGTTGTTTTAGAAGAGAAATACTAAAATGTGAACAAGTTAATCTGTTGGATCCTAAAGCAGTTCATCATGTCATTTGTCATTTTCAGCCTCATGCCATAGCCCACTGTGCAGCAGAGAGAAGAACATGTAATGTACAGTCAGCCAGGTGCTGCTGCTCAGCTTAATGTGGCTGCTTCTGAGAATTTAGCAAAGGAAGCAGCTGCAATTGGAGCATTTCCTACCTGCATTCGCTAGATTATGTGTTTGATGGAACAAATCTATCTTCTAGGGAGGAAGATGTACCAGCTCCCCAAACCTGTATGGCAAAACAAAGTTAGAGGGAGAAAAGGCTGTCCTGGAGAATGATTCAGGAGCTGCCGTATTGAGAATTCCAATTCTCTGTGGGGGGGTTGGAAAGCTGGGAGAAAGTACCATAATGATTATGTTTGATAAAATACAGTTCAGCAACAAGTCTGTGAATATAGTCCACTGGTGGCAGAGATTTCCCACCCATGTTGAAGACGTAGCCTGTGTGTGATGGCAGCTGGCAGAGAGTGCCGGGTCCTTCAATTAAGGGAACATTTCACTGGTCTGGCAATGGGCAGATGACTAAGTATGAAATAGTATGTGCAATTGTGTCTCAGGAAAAAAAAAGATAGCTCTGGCCCTTCCTCATTGACAAGAGATGGAGCCAAACGGTCTTTCATTAGTGTATGTTTATTTAAATTTTTAATGAAAAGTATAGTATGTGGCACTTGTTAAAGAAAAGGAAAATAGTTTTGTATGTGTACTCTTTAATTGTGACTCATGATCTTTCAGGTAAATGATGCTCTTGCACTAGTAAAATTGTCTAAAACTAGTGCCTTGTTTGCCTTAATGATTTTTTCTGTCATTTTGTTCTCGCTCAACTTGTAGTTTGAATAAAATTAAGTCTGTTAAGTATTTGAGAGCCAGCATGAAATAGATCTACTGTACACTTATTTTGAGTGAAATACATTGTTCACTACTATAACTTCCAAACTTCAGGGTTTTCTTTTTTTCAGCTGTTGAATATTGTTTGTGCATTATTTTCAAGTGTGTAAAGTTGTATAAAATCCCTGGTGTTAATTATCTGCTTTGCTTGATGTCAGATCAACATGTTTGAAGAGTTTATTTTTGCAACTTAAGTACAGTTTTTATGCTTGAGATTCTTTGATATGTTATGTATATATCAGAACTTCTACCTTCTGCTTTTGTAGCAGTGTGTGGCAAGCACATGAGAATATGTATATATATTTTTAAAATATAAATATGTAACTGTCCTTTTCACTCCATGTTGCTAAGTGATATTTTCTATGTATGGTTATACTAATAATGGTCCTTGTAAGTTTTTGACCACTCATGAATAATAATAAATATGTACTTCTGGCATGTTACAAAAAAAGAAATGTAATAGAATATAGACGATGCAGAACCCTAGTCAAACTGCAATATGATAGAGCTGATTAAATTTTATGTAATATTGCCCTTCATATATTGACATTGGATATGGACGCCTAGATTCTTAATCTATTAATTTTTCTTTCCAGTTCAGACACTACTTTGAAACAACATATGACACAAGCTACAACAGCAAAGCACCACTTGCAACCCATAGTAGGTGGTCTAGTCTTTTTAATTCCATGCTCTCTGAATCTAACTCAGTGCCTGGCATGTAGAAGGTGCTCAAATAAAAGTAAACAGAGCGAGTGAAAAAGTCAATGAATAAGTGGAAAAATTTTCTCAGTTTGGACAGTACTGTCTGTTCCCTCAGAGATAAGATTGAGGTCCGTTGCTCACATTCCTTTATTATTAACTAGTTCCATTAATCTTTATTTCCCTCAGGATTTATACGACAGCCTCATTGGTTCCCCGGACATCAGCCTGAACTGGATCCTCCTCAATACAAATGCACAGGAAAGTCCACTTATATGACCAGCTATTCAAAGCCTTAAGTTAGGCATCACTTTGGATGTGTGCAGAGTCCTAAGACTGACTGATTCCAGGCTCCACGATCCCAAGAAAGAGTAAGAAGCTTCACTTTTCCAGAATAGAATGTAAGAGAGACCACATTCTAAGCACAGCTAAAAATCGAGCTCACGGTAACACACTTTCACTCTCAAGAAATAAAGTACTTGAAGAAATTGAAATTATTCTCTACCTTTATTTTTGTTTTTACCAAGAATTACATGTCAAACTTAAGGAAATTATGTCTACTTTTCTACTTCAGAGTTGTTAGAGATGTACTAAACTATTTATGTCAAATCTATCTACTGATCTGCTCTTTGATCAGTGGCAGAACTACAAAATCCAGCACAACTTAGACTAGGATTTGCCACATGTTTTCAAGCATAAGCCTGTTGTCACAGTTGCAGAATGTAATCTAACTGTGACCTTAATGAGCAGCTAGTGTTGAGGAACAAGAAAAGAAAAATGTATTTTCTTACTCTGGAGAATTGAAAACAAAAGTAGATGCAATAGCCTAGTAGCATTACTCAGTGTGAATTATTTTATTTATTTATTTATTTATTTTATTTGGTGGTGGAGGTGGTGGTGGTACTGGAGTTAAGCACAAAGCCTTCACACTGAGCTATATCCTCAGCCCAATTTTGATTTTGAGACAGGCAGGTCTTACTAACTCACTCATTTGCCCAGGCTGAGCTCCTCTTGTGATCCTCTTGCCTCAGTCTCTCAGAATGCGAGAATTACAGGCCTGTGTAGCTATACCCAGCCACATCAACAATGTAAGGACTAAGCTTACCCACCTCTGTCTCTTTCTTCATTTATTAATGTAGTTTGGAGCACATCACAGAAATACAATTTTATGTATAATTATTTCAGAATATATCTCAGAAAGGGATTAGAAATTGTCAACCCCCTACAAAAAAAATGAGTCAGACACAGAAGGTATATATAGTATGCTTTCTCTAGCATGAGAAAAACCAGGCAATAAACAAATAAAAGAGAGATAAAAGAAAGTAAGAAGACAGGCTTTGTGAAGAGAGAAAGGGAGCATGGTGAGGGATTGAGGGAGTGGGGAAGGGAAATTGATTTGTTATGTAAATTTTTAAAAAGCTACCAAAAACCCTGTGCTAATTAACCCTATCAGAACAAGGAAGACCGTCAATTTGGTGCAGTCTTAGTAGTGATTCCAAAAGAGAACTTTTGGGTAGGCTGCTGCTTTAAGACAGATCTTTCAAAGCAGGAAGTTTGTAGAGACTGAGAAATGAGAGTAGAGTTAGTAAACAGTAATGCAATAGTATTCATTTTAATATGGTTAAATGTACCAATATTGGGGCTGAAAGAATGGCACAGCAGTTAGAGCACTTGCCTAGCAAGTACAGGCCCTGAGTTCAATTCCCCAGCACTTCATTAAGCCAGGTGTGGTGGCTCACACCTGTAATCGCAGCACTCGAGAGGCTGAGGCAGGAGGATTTCTGTGAGTCCAAGACTAGCTTGGACTCCATAGTGAGTCCAGGGTCAGCCTGGGCTACAAAGTGAGATCCTGTCTCAAAAAAAAATTTTTTTTAATCAACATCGTCTTTTGTCCTATCTTTTGAAAAAGAAGACAAAAAATATCTCCCATGTATTATAGCCTTCCAAACCTTCATTATTTTCTATTTCACATGTAGGTGTGGAATTTATGTTGTATGTGGCAATATGCAGTAAGTTTTGTTGTTTCGTGTAGGGCCATTCACTTTTGCCACCACGAGGCACTGAAAAGACTTAAGCTGAGTGTGGTAACCCACACCTGTGGTCTCAGCACCCTAGAAGTGTGAGGTGAGAGGACGCCAAGTGCAAGCTCAGCCGGGGCAGTTTAGTAACTTGGTAAGTCTCTTTCTCAAAATGAAAAAGGGATGGGGATGTAACCCAGTGCAAGGCCCTGGTTTCAATCCCCAGTGCTACCACCACCTCCTAAACCAAAACAAAATGAAATTTAAAAGTCTCTCATGTCCACTGTTCTTCAGTGCCATTTTGTTGAAAATCAACTGTCCGTGTATATGTAGGTCTGTTTCTAGACTCTAATTTTCATTCCCTGTGTTACCTAAGACCACTTCTTTAGTTACTTAGCTATCTTAATTACAGAAATTTTATAAAGGTTTTATCTGATCAAATACTTTTATCCTGTTTTCCTTCAAAGCATGTGTTAACTGTTTTTGGCCTTTGGAATTTGCAGATAAAACTTAGGATTAACTTATCCCACAAAAGATGACGTGCTGTTGACTCATGAAGCTAATTATTTGTATTTTTGAAATACAAATTTTTTCACAGGCAAATATTAAGTTTATGTTATATATCTCATATTATTCCCTACGTGTCCAGAAATTTTTTAATTGAAATGAAATATCCAAGCCATGTATGGTGGTGCACACCTGTAATCTCAGTACATGAACTTGGGAAGCTGAGGCAGGAGGATAGCCACGTGTTCAAGGCCAACTTGGGCTACATAGTGAGTTCAGGACCAGCCTGGGCTAGAGAGTGAGACCCTGTCTCAAAAAAAAAAAAAAGTTAACGTATAAACCAGGCATGGTGGCTTATGCCCATAAGCTCAGCACTGGGGAGGCTGAGGCAGGAGATTTGTCATGAGTATAAGGCCAGCCTGGGATACATGGTTAGTTCAGGACCATCGTGGACTATACCCTGTCTCAAATTTTTAAAAAATTAACATATATAACCCAACAGTTCCACCCCTAGGCATGTACTGTATAACCCAAAGAATTAAAAGCATGTGTTAAAAACGCATGTTCGCAGAATCAATTATTCCTCATGAACAAAGGTGGAAACAATCCAAATGTCTACTAACTGAGGATTGGTAAGTAAACTGTGATGTATCTATGCAAGGAAATATATTTGTAAATAAAAAGGAAAGTAATAATAACAGTAGGCAATAGCATGGGTAGAGTTTGAGAACATTGAGCTAGGCAAAATAAAGTTAGTGACAAAGGACCAAACATTACAGATTTTGTTTATAGGAAATATCCGGAATAGGCAAATCAGTAGGGACAGAACACAGGTAAGTGGTTGTCAGGGGCTAAGGAGTAAGTGCCAGAGAGTAGCACCTCAAGGCTGTAAGGGCTTCTGCAGCTAGTAAAATCATCAAAAATGGATTGCGATGATGAATTTACAACTCTGTGACTATATTTCAGCCGTTAACTTGTACGGTGTGAGTGAATGATATAGCATGTCTATGTTGTTTCAATAAAACTGTTTTTTAAAGTTCCTTTAAGTTTGGCGCAGTGGTACACACCTGGAATCCCAGCTACTTGGAAGGCCAAGGCAGGAGGATTGTAAATTCAGGCCCAGCCCAGGCAATTTAGTAACTTAATGAGACCCTGTCTAAAAAAAAAAAATTATTTTTAGGCTTGCAGCGTAACTCAATGTAAAAGGCTTTAGGTTCAATCCCAGTATGAGAGAGAGGAAGAGGGGGAGGAAGAGGAAGAAGAGGGGGAGGAAGGAAAAGGAGGAGGAAGAAAAGAAAATTCAGAGAAACTACATCTACAATCACTTCAATGTCTGCTTTTGGCCTTCCATGTAACAGCTTTTATAGCCATAGCAAATATTTGTTAATGGTTGTTCACTCTATCCAAAACTGTTAGTGCATGTGTGTGTGTCTGTGTGTCTGTGTGGTGCATGATCAAACCCAGGGTACCCCATGGCTAGTCAGCGTTCTACCCCTGATATACAACACCAGTCCTTGATTATTAAAATATTAATATAATAATTTCTAAGTTTTTAGTTTAAAAGTTGGCTCTAGAGGAGCTCATAATATGATTCAGTTGAGTTTGATGGAAGAGCACTTTCCTAGAATGTGTGAGGCCCTGAGTTCCCCCAAGACCACAAAAATAAATATAAAGTTTCTAAAAATATGTCTGTCAGGCATTCTTCCTATTGCTTTTGAGATAATTGGCTCATACCCCTTTCAAAAACAATCATTGCATACAGAGGGAATTTCTGTGCTTTATTGGGACTAATCAAGATACAAAGAGGGATTGAAATATGATGACTGTATAAATTTTTTAAATTTTTATTAAAATAAGAGACACGTTGCCATTAATCCCCGTCACTTTGAATGCACTTACCCACTAGTTCTTATCCCTTTCTGGAGCAGTTCTGGACGTCCTCTGGCATGAGTGATTCTTTTATAAGGTATAAACAAATATGTGGGAATGCTGCTGCCTACTGCCATCTGAGGGAAAGACAGGCTCCTAAAAACATTGTAGCGTGTCCTCATCTACCCATTCCCAGGATGTGGCCCTGTGAATCCTCTGGCTCCTTGCCAAAATCAAGGTGGCTGTGAGAGTTGAATTTATTGAGTCCATTCAGTGCAGTGAGGCAGCCACTTCAGTGATAACTAAAGATTCTCAGGAGAAAGGAAGTGGTAAGAGCCAGAGGATAAATGTGTTCCAAGTGAGGGAAAGTATTTTGAGAGAGAATAATGACAATGCGCCTTTTGCTATAATATTTTTATTCAAACACACAGTGTATTTTCCCCTCACACATCATAGATCACCCTTGGCTAGGGCTTGGGTTCACTTCCCTGAAACACCTTGCTGAGGAAAATACGGTAAGTGCCTAAATCAGTCTGGATACCAGTGGCAAGACTGAGCTGAATAGCTGTTGCCTGGGCAGCCAGTCATGTCTGCTGCACGCTCACAAATTGGGTGAAAGTTTAGAAAAGCAAATGACTTCTGGCTAGATCACAGCATTTTAGACTGTCAGGGTTTTTTTTTTTAAAGATAAATCATATTGAACTTGTATTGATTTGTGATTTCCATTATCCTAATCCCACACCCTTGCATTATGAAGAATTTAGGCAATTGTTTCTAGAACATTTCAAAAGCATGCTCAGTCCCTAAACAATAGGCTTTGTGAGAGTAAGAATCTCACAGTAAGGTCAGTCCTAGTCAGAAACCAGAAATCAGCCGGGAGCTGGTAAAAGAAAAGCAAGAATTGTCTCAAATATTTTTGCCTGATAACATATAGCAGTGCTTTCTTTTATTAAATGAGTCAGACCTTTTGTCCATACTTACAAAAATGAAATGGAAAGGTTTTGTTGTTGCTGTTTTTATTGTTTTGTTTTTGCTTTTGGTGGTTTTGTTTTCTTGTTTCGGTTTTATTTTGTAGACTAGTACTGCTTTAAATAATAGAATCGAGTACAGATGACTGGATAAAGAAGATGTGGTATGTATACACAATGGAGTAGTATTCTACCATTAGTAATGACAAATTTGAGTCATTTGTGGGAAAATGGATGCACCTTCAGACCGTGATGCTCAGAGAAATGAATCAGACCCAGATAGTTAAATATCATTTTGTTCTCTGATATGAGATAGCCAAACCATAAAAAATGTAAGACACATGGAAGAAGGTAAGAAGATGTACTTTGTGGAGAGGAAAAGAAAAGGGGTGGGGGTGAGAAGGTGGGAAGGAGAAAGGAAAGTGATATATTAAAAAAAGAAATAGGGATGATAGTGGGAGTTGGGGGGGAATTTGTGGGAGGATCAAGAAGGGGGATGGGAAGGGAATGAAATTTTGTCGCAATATATATGTGCACAATATACTCAAGTTCAATATAAATATTATGTATCACATATATACTAATAATGGGGAAAATAAAAACAATATTTATAATTCTAAAGTTTAGCTTTTTGTGATAGGTCATTGAATTGGTCATTTCCCGGCCTTGGTTTAATAAGTGCTTTCTGAGCCAGGCACAGTGATATAGGCCTGTATTCTCAACATTTCTGGGAGGCTGAGGCAGGAGGATCAAAAGTTTCAGCTCAGCCTGGGCAATGTAGCAACTTAGGAAGACTCTGTCTCAAAATCAAAAATAAAAACTTGGCTGGGCACTTGGCTCAGAGTGAAAGCCCTGGGCTCCACGCTCAGGAAAAAAAAAAATGAAGAGAGAGAGAGGAAGAAAAGAAAGAAAAAGGTGTTAGCTGCATGACTTGGACTATAGCTTCTGAGAGGCTTGTTTGGTGACAGTAACCTAAATCTTACTTGGTGTTCTTGTGAATCAGCTGAAGAGAAGGTTTATCAGACGAAAATTTCAAAAAACTCTGAGGTCACCATGTCTTCTCTGGGGATGTAATTAATTTCAATGACACACTAAAGCCTTTTTTGTGGCACTGTCCAGAGTTCATTCAGATATGTTCCATGTTTTAAAACTGAGAGCTAAAAATGAAAGAAGGAAAAAACTGTTCTCCTTGATTTCTGCTAGGGCTTATCTGGTTTTTTTTTTCATTAATTTACTCCCTCTAACTTTGTATAAATCAGTGCCCCATGTTATAAACAGAAAGCCAAAGGCCAATAAATAAATAATAAGCAACTTGCCTCATTTATACTACTACTCAGTGGTACAGCCAGTCATTTTTACCCTAAAATCCCTGGCGCCCCTCCCCCCAAATCATAACATGATGACTAAATGAATCTGCTCTAGTACATTTATTTAAAAGCACACTGAATATTCAAACAAAAACTGTTATCTGTTGCTGAATGATATTTTATTAGCTTAATAATTTGGGCCTGCCCTTAGCATTAATAAGCTTCAGCACTAGTCACAAGATTTTCATTCACTGATGGGGAAATTTTCTTGTTTTAAAAAATGCAGTTAGAGAAAGGGCATCTATTTCTTGGGGGCCGCAGTGACAGCAGGCTTCTCTTCACGAGTGATGGGAATGGTGCGCTCGGGGCCAGAGACCTGTTTTCTTGGTCCATTCACAGTGAGGACCCCATCAGATGACAGGGACGAAGTAATGGTTAGGGGGTCCACATCAGCTGGGATCCGGTATTTCCTGTGGAACTCCCTGGAGATGAAACCATGCTCATCCTATTCCAAGAGGATGAAAATAAGAAGCAGAGAAATAAGAACAGGGAACAATACCGTGTGTCCAGAACTCAGACATTCCCGTTCCCTTGAGGTGAAACTACATGTCATGACACCATGAGGATAAAATGAGTAGCTGTTCACCTTAGGTTGGAGCCTAGGATGCACCAGTCTACTGCTGAGAGTCTGAGAATCTGGAACAACCCAAAAGTCCATAGTTCTTCAGCCCCCAAGGCAGTTAGGTGTAGAGGTATTTCCCAAAGGTTTACTTTGGATGGGTGTTTACTGGAGCTACAGGATTTCAAATCTCATCCTGACACTGAAAATCTGAGACCCTGAGGAAGGCTAGACACTTCAGTAATGTCTCAGAATGTTCCAGACTATAATACGACTGCTGCTTTTTTCTTCTTCTTTTATTTTGAAACAGGTTCTCACTCTGTAGTCTACTCCATAGTCTCACTCTATGGTTCTGAATGTACTGTGTATGTAGCCCACGCTAGCCTTAAACTTATAGCAATTCTCCTGCCTCAGCCTCTCAAGTGCTGTGTTTACAGACAGGCACCACCACACCTAGCTTCTTTGGTGCTGGGGAATCGATCTCAGAGCCTTGCGCTTGCTAGGCAAGTGCTCTAAATGCTATGTTGTTCCTTCAGCCCCTATAACTGCTACTTAAAAGAATTTGTTTTTTCAAAAAGAAACTTCATCCAAGGAGACTACAACCCAATCTTAAATCAGCTGAGAACGTTAAGTGTCCCGGTTATTCATAGATGCTAAATTTTTATTAATTGTTGAGAAGCAATTTTAAGGCCTTTTCAGAAACTCTTCCATTTATCAGAATTCCATAAAGAGTTGCTGACCCTAATCTTTAGCTGGCTGAATCCCAAGCATCTACCCAAACAAGGCTCTCAACTAACTGATTTCCTCATGAACTACAGAGGATCAAGAACTGAGTACAACTCTGAAGTATAGATTAGCCAGGAAGGTAGCATTAAGGTAGGCTAAAGAGGAAAAGTGGATTCCCAAACATCAAAAAGAAAAATTACAAGTTCAAGTGCCTTCAGGGTACACATAGTTAATGTAATTATGTAAAGCAACTGGGTTTCTTGAAACTATGCCTAACCATTCGTTCTCAGTCTTGACTATAGATTCAAATTACCTAAGAAGCTTTTTTAAATGCTGATGTCTGAGTCACATTTCTAAAATTCTGGTTTTAATGGTGTAGGGTATGCCTTAGTTTTAAGATTGTTGAAAATTCTGTTCATTCTAATTCAGCTAAGGTCAAAAACCACTAGCTTAAACGGAAAGTTAATAACTCATCCATCTAGCCAAGACAATCGAACAACCATGGCCACTTCTCTGGGCAAAGCAAGGAAAAAGAAAAAGTAGTCTATCCATAACTGAGCTTTCTAGCCATTGATTTGAAACCCCTGATCCAGTCCCTCGTATGTTTCAAGACTCTTAATATTGACATTCTCAGAGACCAACGGTAGTACAAAAAAAAAAAGTTGTATACCTGGCGCTCCTCGTGCTTGCCATGCACCTCGATCACATCGCCCAGAACCTTGACCTTGAGCTCCTCTGGGGAGAAGTGCTTCACATCCAGGTTAACAGAGAACCTGTCTTTTTCCATACGCATCTAGAAATAGCAAGGTGAAGGAGAGAGAAGAGAAGGTGGCAGGAATGCTGATTACACTGTTGTAGTCTCATCATCCTGACGACCTGCTTTCTGTTCAGGTAATACTGTTCACTATACTCCTGCTGTTTGTGAAAATTCCCTCTTTAGATATACATGGCTTTGGTTCAGGGAAGCCACTCCAGTGGTACCCAAGGTGTAGACCTCCTGGTTATCAGGCCCAGCTTATTTAGACAGGAAAGAAGACCGACCACACAGGGAACCAGTCACACGGATGACTATGAGGCTGGTTTCTGCTGCCTCTCTGAGCCCAATGCCTGGTTTTGTCACTTGTCTGCAAGACAAAGGCCTCTTCTTCTTGCTTAGCTCTCTGCCAAGTTCTCCAACCACCCAATCTGGAATGTTCTGCTGGTCCTGTTTGTCCTTCCAAAGCTCTTGCCCACTCAGGTTTTTTTTACTCACACTTACGTATTTTTAAACCCGAATGTTGTCTGTGACAGCTCCTGTCAATCTTATCTGTTCACCCTCTCCCACCCTCTTAGGATAAGTGGGGAATCCTAAGACTGAGACAACATTTTTCCCTCAGAAGGCCTGGACCAAAGCCAGTGCCCTAGGACAGCCCTGATGCATCCAGAAAATCATAAAGAAGGAACAGAAGGAAAGAAACTTCTGTTTGTTGTCTCCAGCTCCAGCCAGTGGGGATGAAGACCTCAGGACAAGGTAGGTCTTTCTGGGCTCTGAAACTTGAGATAACAAATCACCTCCTCTTCCAGGAGAATGAGGTATTAGAACAGGTGAACACAGAAGTCGGAAGCAGTGCTTTCCCTGCAAGTCATTATGAACCAAGCCAGAAATAGTGGCCTGTCTATATAGCTAAGCAGTTATCCTAAAGAGATACAGAGGGTGATCTTCACGGTGCATGAAAAAAAGGAATAAGTAAGCCACAGAAGCGTACCAAATAGCAGCAGGTGCCTGGGAAAGAGGAACTAGTCATTCACTTTTGTTCCCTTCTGGACACACGTGCTTAAACGGCTTAGGCGTTAGATAGAAAAGTGTCTAGGAGGTCCTAGGAAGGACACTTCTGTCGTGGCAAGCAGGAGACTTACCTCTGAGAGTCCAGAGTCAATCCAGCTGGGTACCCGCAGGAAGGAGGGCGGCCGAAGGTAGAAGGGGCTCAAGGAAGTGGAACTTGGGAAGAGGTCAGACTCCAATAGGTGCTCCCCAAAGAACTGGTCGAAGAGGCGGCTGGGAGAGTGGAAAGGAAAAAAGGGGCGGCGGATCCAGGGGTGGTGAATGGCGATGTCCATGGTGGCCAGGTGAAGGCAGGGGTCAGCTGGCTGCTCGGCTCCTTCGGCGCAGCTACAGCCAGGCCCTTATATATGCAGTCTTGTGAAGCTTCTGGAATGGTGATGTCAGGGGTTTTATTATCCCAGCTCACCGCCAGTTCATGGAGACTTGTGATCGGGGATTTGGCAGTGTGACACATACCCAGTACTCACTGAGCTAAGAAAAGAGAAACACAAACACGCCTGAGCTGGCCAGTGACTTGTCATGGTCTTGTTTCACTGGCTTTCTGTCCACACCCAGTGGCACCCACCCCTGCCCATGTTCTGTGGAGCTGGGACAGGGTCAGGAATCCCAGGCAGGCAAGGTTATGCCCCTCCTCCTCCCCTCCAGTCTTGCATGCCAGGGGACTTGGGCCAGCAACTATCTTGGGCCTCCACAGGAACTGGAATCTTCCTAGCCTGGGCCTACGGGACATTAACTCTTCGTGGGTCACTGGGGGAGTACAATGAGAAAAAGAAGAGCCTGACTTGACATCTGGGTGGTATCCAGGGTTGGTCTGGAGACCCTGAGTTTACTCTGAGCAGGGAAACTGCTCCCCAAAAGATCAGAGATTTTTCTTGCATCTGTGTGCTATGTGACTTGCATAACATTAAATCCAAAATGCTCCATAAAGTAGGGTGCACAGTGCCTGAGACAAAGGAGAGAAGGGGCTGTGGACGTGTGCAGACAGTGAGCGTCTTTGCTCAGCACCCCCTGGCCGATCAGCGGACACCAGCTCTCCTTCCCACTTAGTGCCAGGTCCAAGACCCCCAGCTGTCCTCTCAGGCCTTGCAACAGCTGCAGGATGTGCGGGGGAGGGGGATGGGGGTCCGAGCGGCGCTGGTCACACCCTGGTCTCCGCACTCAGGGCCTGCTCCTGCCCTTCCCCCAGAGGCTCTGCACTATTTTGGGTGGTGTCGACCCCGCCTCCGCCTCTGACTGAGCCCTGACTCTGGGGCAGCTGGAGGGGTCGCGCTGAGCCTGTTGGGGCTGCTCTTCCAACAAGGGCCACCTCCGCCACTGCAGCTATGTCTGACCGCTCAGTGCCACATGCCCACCCGGCCACGGCAGAGTACGAGTTTGCTAACCCGAGCCGCCTGGGCGAGCAGCGCTTCGGAGAAGGTATGAGCTGGACACCGCCCTGTGCCTCCCACCCCCACCTCTTGAAATTCTGGGCTGACTTCCCAATGTTACTGGCCTCCACCCCATTTGGGGCTTAACTGAACTCCTGGGGCCAGCCATCTCCCACCGCAGACTCCCTCCTGACCCCCCTCAAGCAGGGCTCGACCCCTTCCTCCTGGCCTCTGGACAGAACTGGGCCTGCAGTTCTTTGCTACCTGCTCCTGCCCCCCCTGCTGAGTTGTCTTGTCCTTTCCACCTGGCCAGCATCAGTTTGGATTCCTCCTCCACCGCCATCTCCTCGGCTAACCCCCTTCCCAGCCTCCAACTCCCCTCCTCCTCTTCCCTGTCTCCTGATCTCCTAGTTCACCCCCGCGCCTACCTCGTTTCTCCTCATCCTGCCTCTTGCCTCTCTCTCTCTCTCTGCCATTCAGGCCTCCTTCCAGAAGAGATCCTGACCCCCACCCTCTACCATGGCTACTATGTCCGGCCTCGGGCTGCCCACCCTGGGGAGGGCAGCCGGGCAGGGGCCTCAGAGCTTAGGCTCAGCGAGGGCAAGTTTCAGGCCTTTCTGGATGTTAGCCACTTTACCCCAGATGAGGTGACCGTGAGGACTGTAGACAACCTGCTGGAGGTGTCTGCCCGGCACCCCCAGCGCCTGGACCGCCATGGCTTCGTGTCCCGAGAGTTCTGCCGCACCTATGTCCTGCCTGCTGATGTCGACCCCTGGAGGGTCCGAGCTGCTCTCTCCCACGATGGCATCCTTAACCTGGAGGCCCCACGGGGTGGCCGACACTTGGACACAGAGGTCAATGAGGTTTACATCTCCCTGCTCCCTGCACCTCCTGACCCAGAGGAAGAGGAGGAGACAGCCAGAGTTGAGCCCTGATTGCCACAGAGCCAGCACCCAGCAAATTCCTTTCTGCCTCCCTCAGTGATTCAGTCGCTGCCCATCACGGCAGAGGTAGCAGCTCTGTGGGGGAAGGGGAAGGCGCATGGTCCACAGTGTATGGTTTGGTCCCTTGGGACGTGTTATAGCCTTTGGTTTAGTTCTGGGTGGAGCTGAATAAACCCAAATCTCAGGGCCTTGTTTGTGCTGCTTGCAATTCTGTGGCCTGGGTGGGTGGGAAATTGAAGGTCGCAGCCAGCTAGATAAAAAGCTCCTGTTCTATGTGCCCAACGTCACAGTACCCTGAGCTCACACTTGGATGCTGAGATCACACCCGGAAGCTGATACTGGCTCCAGATCAAATTCCTAGCCATAATTTTCTCACAATGCAACAAAAGAGAGAGTGATCCTGGGAGGGAAAAGGGATCTGCCATCCAAACAGCCCAGAGGGCACTGTCTGAGCTGGTGATTAGAGACACAAAAACAAGGGTCTCCAGACTGTCTGGTCCTTTTTGGGTAGGGGTTGGGAAAATGGTTTTTGGCTGGAGAGAGTTGCCTAAAGTCCTGGAGTGAGTGATTTGTTTTCCCATACTAAGGTCCATCTGCTGAAATGGTCACAGATTCTGAGGGACTGAGTATGCATGTGTGGAGGCTCGGACACATAAGCTTCCACCATGACCACTGAACGCCGTGGGCACCTCACCTGCTGCACAGGAGATCCCCAAGCGAAAATTTTGCAGAACCCCTAAGGAAGAATCACTGTATCACCCAAGACTAAATGCAGGATCTTGTGGTAATGGTTGCCAGGAAAGTCCCTTGAGAGCAGAGTCTCACTATTTAAGGTGTGTTTGGGAGAACCTTGGAATCTGTTCTTGTACTTGTGCTCTTTTACAATCAAGAAGGCATGCATGCATATGATTTTGGGAGTGTCCAGAATTGCTTATCACATACACGTACAGGGCAGGCCAGGCTATGGTGGACACCTGAGATTCATTTACTAAGGTGGTTCTTTCTTAACATTTTGGGGTGTGAAACCCACTTGAAGATCTGACAAAAGCTGTAGGCCGTCTCACTGGAAAAATATGCATGCTCCCAAATTTGAAAGTGCTATTTTAATAGTTTTATACAATTTAAGGGATTTATTGATACTCTTCTTAGGGATTTGTGAATTCCAGAATAAATAAAGAATCTCACTTAAGAAATTCAATTATTGAGCTAGAGGAATGGCTCAGCAGTTAAAGTGCTTGCCTAGCAAGTGCTATGTCAAGTGTTAAGTACTGGAGTTCAATTCCTCAGCACCACATAAGTTGGGTGTGGTGGCCCACGCCTGTAATCCCAGCACTTTGGAGGCTGAGGCAGGAGAATTGCAATGAGTCCAAGGCCAGCTTGGGCTCCATAGAGTTCAGGACCAGCCTGGGGTACAGCGCAAGACCCTGTCTCAAAAAAAAAAAAAAATCAATTATTGGAACAGCCATTAACATGCCTGTCTAGCTAGCACAAGGTCCTGGGTATGATTCCCCAGCACCACATAAAGCTGGGCATGGTGACGCATACCTGTAATCCTAGCACTCAGGAGGCTGAGGCAAGAGGATTGCCAAATCCAAGGCTAGCCTATGTTACATAGTAAGTTCAGGACCAGCCTGGGGGTCAGAGTGAGACCCTGTCTCAAAAAAAAAAAAAGAAAGAAAGAAATTCAGTTATTGGTTAAAAATTGCCTTATATTTAAAAAAACCATAATTCAGAAAAATAGTATTTTTATATTCATATTTTTATGAATTTATTCAACAAATATGTATCAAACCCCAAGTAATACAATATGGGAGCTATATGTTGTCAATATTTATAATTTCTTCAGTACTAGAAATTAAACCCAAGGTCTTCATATTGAGCTACATTCCCAGCCTTTTTTTCACTGTTCAATTTTATTTTTTATTTTATTTATTTACTGTTTGTTTATCTATTTTGAGACAAGGTCTTGCTCTGAAGCCCAGACCAGTCCTGAACTCACTATGTAGCCCAAGCTAGTCTTGGATTCACAGCAATACTCCTGCCTCAGCTTCCTGAGTACTAGGATTACAGGTGTGTGCCACCATGCCTGACATTATGTGGTGCTGGGGAAATGATCTCTGGGCCTTGCACTTGCTAGGCAAGCACTTTTAACTGCTGTGCCTTTCCTCCAGCCCCTCAATGTTTGATTTTGAGATAGGCTCTCACTAAGTTATTAAGTTGTCCAGGTTGAGCTCAAACTTACTATCCTCCTGCCTCTGTTTCCCTCGTTGCAGGGATTACAGGCATATACCGCCGTGTCCAGCCTACACTATAAATTACAAAAATGATAGTCTTTTATTATCTACCCTCAGGAATCTTCATATCTAGTTAGAAGAAAGCAAAAAAAAAAAATTAAATTTGACTCAGATTTCAATCAGAACAGCTTTACATTGATCTGTTTTGCAACTGAATCCTAACTGTTTACCAGGCCTGGTGGCACAGGCCTGTAATCCTAGGCAAGGATTGAGAGGTTGAGGCAGGAGGAATGAAAATTTGAGTCCAGACCGGACAAGTTATAGAGTTAGGGAGACCCTGTCTCAAAATCAAAAATAAAACTGGGCTGGGGATGTAGCTCAGTGTGAAAGCCCTGGACTTGATCCTCAGTAACCACTCCTCCTACCCCCTGCCAAGAAAAAGAAAAAGGAAAAGAAAGTCTTGTGTATTTATTTACTTATTTATTAGGGAAATTGAGATTGAACCCAGGTGCTGGAATGTGCTACGCATGCACTCTGTTGCTGAGCTTTATCTCCAGCCCCTGAGTTTTATCTGAAAGGAAAGATTCCTTGGGGCCAAGGGCATAGCTCAGTGATTAGAACACTTGCCTAGAAGCTCAAACCCCCTGGCTCAATCCCCCTGCGTAATAGCTGGAAGTGGTGGTGCACACATATAATCCCAGCACTCAGGAGGCCGAGGCATGAAGACTGCTGTGAATTGCTGGGTGTGGTGGTGCACACCTGTAATCCCAGCACTCAAGAGGCTGAGGCAGGAGGACTGCTATGAATTCTATCTAAACAAGCTCTCTAAACACTGTACTATTCCTCCAGTGCTGCTGTGAAGTCTATTTAGGCCAGTGAGTTGAGGATCAGCCTGGACTACAGAATGAGATCCTTTCTCAAAAAAAAAATATATATATATATTAACAGGAGAAAATTTGAAATCTGATTTAATCCAAATACCTATCCCATTCAAATTGTTTTAAAGTTACTAATCAACTTCTTCTGGGATATTTTGAATGTCAAAGGCTTTAGAACTTCATAAAGTAGCCCCATTTTGGTTTGAGGTATAACTTACAAATTCTTTTACTGAGCCAAGATCTGTATTTCAGCAATTTCTCATTGGTTCTGCTTCTGTTCAGAAGGCAAATTTAACCCCTGATCCATGGCACTTTCTGAACCACTTATTACATAGGTGATTTTATATTTTCTTTTTTAGGCTATTTTCTTTTGAACACACTGCCATTTAACAATAAAACTTTAGATTCAGCACGAAGACCTAAAATTATCTAGGCATGGATTGACTAGTATAGACTTCAGTGAATAGTCAATACCTTTATTCATCATTCTATACTCTTATTAATGTAGCCTAAGACTTACTAGATTTTCTACTACAAATGCGTTTCTGGTTTCTAAGGCCCTTCACGTATCTAAGCAGCTGTTGGGTGATTTCCTATAAATTACAAAAGAGGCGACTGGGAAGGGACCAGATTATGGAGGGCTTCGAGTGCCAAGCTGAGAAGTTCGGAGTCTAGCTTACAGGCAGCAGAAAATTGTTAATGGCTTTTGAGCTGGGGAGCAAAGGGAGGCAACAGAATGAACAGGATACAGTCAATGGCAGAGTGCAGAAAGTGCCACAGAGAAGCACGAGTAGCCACTGGAGCACAAGGCAGTAATATAAGGTACTACTGGGCCTGATGGCACAAGCCGGTGATCCCAGCACAATGGAAAGCTAAGGTAGAAGGTTGCAAGTTCAAGCCCACCCTGGGCAATTTAGCAATTTAGTAAGACTCTGTCTCAAAGCAAAAATCTAATCTAGACCTGGCGGCTCAGGCCTATAATCTTAGCACTGAGGGAAACTGAGGCAGAAGAGTCACAAGTTCGAGTTCAAGCCTATGCAACTTAGTGACTTGGTAAGGCTTTGTTTCAAAATTAAAGCTAAAAAATGAGCTGGAGTTGTAGCTGAAGGCAAAGGCACTGGGTTAGTTACCAGTACCAAAAGAAAGCAATAAAGAAAGAAAGAAAGAGAAATTTAAAACTGGGCTAGAGATGTAGTTCAGTGCAAATGATTCAATCCTTAGTACTGCAAACAAACAAACAAATAAGATGCTTTACCACCCAATAGTTAGCTGAGAACAGAAGTAGTAATAATAACATTAGCTAAGATTTACCCAGAGCTTCCCATGTGCCAGGCCTTGGACTCCAAATTTAGATAAATATATCTCATTTTATCTTCATCTCAGTCTGATAAAGTTGTCACTCTTATTCCCATTTTTATAAGACAGAAGGAGTTCAGAGCCCAGGGCACTCTGTGAAGTGGTGAGCTGAGTACTGGCATCTGAGGAAGACACTAAAGAAGAGGCGAAAGGGCTGGAAACAAGAACTGAATGTTCACAGTTCCTCCTGGAGCCTGTTTTGTCCACAGGTAGCTGCTCAGTGGCCTCCTAGCTCTTGGTGAGGGGTTAACCATTGAGTCTAATTTGGGGTCATTGCAAGAAGCAGCTGAGTAGAGAGGGGGAGATTTTCTAGTCCTGGCCTGGGAACAGGGGAAATGAATGGCCAAGAAGTGCTGAGATCATTCCAATTACAGGATCATCTGATTTTATACTAAAATGGGGATTAGATAATAAGTTCACTTCTTCCACTTTATGATCCTAGAAACCTAGGCACTGAAAGTTTAAGTGATTTGCCTACTTAAATCCCAATAGCAAGAGAAACTATAAACTTCGAGTTTTGCCAGACTTTAATATTTAAACCTTGGTTCTGGACAAGAGATCAAACTCATAGTAATTACCTGGAGAGTGAGACTCAAAGCTGAGAAGGCTGGGCAAACACAAGGGAAGAGTCTTGGTCCATTGTGGAGGATCTATTTCAAAGAGAGTGTGGTGTGGTGGAGAAACATTTCCTAAGGGACCCAAAGACCTTTGCTGTCTCCTCTTCCTTTTTAAATTGAGGCTTGAAACTCAAAGTTCATGGCTTCATCAAATGAAGCTTCAAATCCCAAAAGTGAGATGGTGCTCATCTGGAGCCCTTTGTGTTGTTCCACCCTTTTGGCTAGGGACGGTCACCTGGGAATCTTTCCAATAGGTGGCTTTCAAAGTCCAACCTGGTAGGCTGAAATCTGACACTGACAGGGATCCCTGGGAGCTGACCCGGAGAGCAGAGCCGAGAACCAGGAAATGCACCAGCCTCTTTACTTCAGAAAAACAGCTGGGCTTTCTGGGAGACAGCGCCATGGGAAACAGTCTCTGCTGCGGAGGAAGCTGGTGAGTGGGGAGAGCGGGTGGAGGGCGTCACTCCTGTGGGGGGTGTGGAGGCCCCAGTAGAGGAGAGCCTGGCACGGTGCCTCCCACTGCCGGCTTCTCTGCCTGGCACCTCCTCATTCCAACATCAGGCACCACCTCCTCCTTGTGCTTACTCTTCTTCTGGAGACTTAGAAAACACAGCCCGGCCAGCTGTTTGTGCAGCAGCCAGAACGGGACTGGAATGGTGAATTGGCATTGTTTCTCTTTGTAGCTTTTTAGAGTTCTCTATCGCTAGGCACTTTCCAATGTCATTTAATTTAATTCTTCCCACACTTCCATGGGTAAGAGACCTTACCACTTCTCCTTTGGTTTGTTCATTTGTTTATTTATTTAGGTACGGGGGATTAAACCCATCTCCAGCACCCCCGCCCCCTTTTTTTCTTTTTGACATAGGATCTCACTAAATTGCCCAGGCTGTGCTCGACTTGCCATCCTCCTGCCTCAGCCTCCTAGATTGCTGGGACATCTCGCATGTGCCATCATGCCTGGCCATACTCCTACTTTATGGTCCACCAAAACCTGGGACTCAGAGAAGTTAACTGACTTGCTCAACGACACATGGTCACTGAGCAGGTAAACCAGGATTCCAGCCCTGGCTCACCTGACCTCACAGCTCATATTTTCATCTCTGTGTAAACACAGATTGAGCAACTCAACGAATAGTTGTTTTCAATGATGGAACTGGTGCGAGGTGTGGGGCCATGTGCCTCTGCTCCCGACACGCTGCAAGGCTGATGCAGAAAGATGACAAATCCGAGTCCAGCCTGGGCGATGTAGCAAATTAGCAAGAACTTGGCTGAAAAAAAAAAAAAAAGGGCTTAAAGGGTAGTGCAGTGCAAAGGCCATGGGTTAGATTCCCGGGACCAGAATAAAAGGGGAGGGGCTGGAAGTGGGAAGGAGAATTTCTGTGGAATATGTGAATATAACTTTCACACTTAGTTGTCAGGTGACATTGGGAAAGCTTTTTAATTGCTGTTTATTCACATGTTATATATAGATTAACGTGGCCTTTATTGTTGAGATCAAAAGCAAAGGTCTTTGGGTCCCTTAGAAAATGTTTCTCCACCACACCACACTCTCTTTGTGTGGATGAGCACATATCCTATACATATACATATTCTATTGTGAAAACCTCATAATTAGTTATTTGCGGTAACATGACTGTCCTTTCCCAGCGTTTTCGTCAACACCCATGCCACTGGACCTAGTTTTAACCTGTCGACCTTCTTTCAGCTGTATGGCTGTTACCTGAAGCTGACCTGATGCAGCAAGGGACTCACTTTCCTGGGTTCTTGTCTACTTGAAAGAATTCAGTCAAGAGACCCAAAGGGCCATACAGAGTAGAGGTAGAATTTATGGCACAGTGGGTAAAGAGAGAGCTATGCCTTCAAGGGAAAAGGTGGGCCGTGCTGGGAAGTGCGCAGAGTGCAATGTGGGATGCCTTTTCCCAGCACACATAAGTTGGCTCCTGGGGTCCAGAGTACCATGGTGACTATGATGATTGTCAATATTTTACTTAGAAGTTGCTTTGGAATTACAAAGTGCCTTTCTGTCCCTCCCTGATCATCAGTGTTCCCTTGGAGCTTTAGTTTAGTCACCTAAAAAACATGGGAAAGTAAGGACAGGTAAGTTGTGAATTTAAGCTAGGTCCTAGCCTAAGGGAAGAGGATCTTTAAAGCATGCTGTTTTCCTGAAATCACTGGGCTGTAGGCGATGCTATCAGGAAAGCTATATGCCTCATCAGAGAATATATTGACAGGTGGCCTATTACAAGAGGAATGTGCACATTGTGCAACTTTAAAATGTCACTCTATTCTAAAGGATAACTCTAGGTCTGAGACCTAACAAAGGATTATAATTGTATACACTGAGGTCTTCATTTCTTACTTAAGCACTCTATTTTGGACTTTCCCTTTTGTCCCTCAGGTCTGCTAATGTCTAACTACCTACTAACATTTCTGTAGCTGGGGCAGGCCCAGGAGATGTCTTATTTATAAGTGAAGAATCATATTTAGGGAGACAAGTGAGGTACACCACTGGGAAGCATAGACACTTTGAAGTCAGTACATTGGATTCAAGCTCTGTCTCTTACTACTCATTCATTTATTCAGTTATTACACAAATATTTGTCGAACATGGCCTATGTACCGGGCATGGTGACAGAAGATGGTAATGAAAGGAAAGTTGATCCCTGCCTTCCTGTGTAGACACCACAGCTCTTGTTAACCCATCTATGACATGGGAACAAGAATACACATCTCCCAGAATGCCGAGACTGAAAAAACAAGAGGAATGCCCTTTAAAGTCTGAGATGGCTATTGTAGTTTGTTTATTTTACTTTTTATTTTTACTTTTTTGAGACAGGGTCTCACTCTGTGGTCCAGAGTGATCCTGAACACTCTCCGGAGCCCAGGATGGCCTTGGACTCATGGCAATCCTCCTGTCTTAGCCTCCCAAGTGCTGGGATTACAGGCGTGTGCCGCCACACCCAGCTTATGTGGTGCTGGGGAATTGAACTAGGGTACTTAGCGCTTGCTAAGCAAGCGCTTTAACCAATGAGCCATTCCTCCAGCCCCTGAGATGGCTATTGTAGATGTGCAAAACATAGAAAATCTTCTAGAGGCGAAGAAGCAAGGTCGCAAGCCTGTAATCCTGGCACCCTGGGAGGCTGACGCAGGAGGATGGCAAGTTTGAGCCCAGCCTGCGTAACGTAGTGACTTAGTGAGAGTCTGTCTCAGAAATTAAAAAGGGCTGAGAATGCAGCTTAGTGTGAAGGCCCTGAGCTCATTCCTCAGTTAAGAAACAAAGTGAGGGAAGAGAGAAATAGAGAGAAAATCTGTTATGGGTTTTTTTGTATTCACATTACTTGTTAATTGATAGTGGTAGTTATTTATGGCCAGAGTTGTCAACTTTTACTGATGCTCATTATATGCCAGGAGCTGTACTGTCTCACACTATTTTATTCTTACAATAATCCCATTATGGGTTGGAGGAATGGCACAATGGTTAAAGTGCTTACCTAGCAAGTGCACCACCCTGATTTCGATTCTCCAGTACCACATATACTGTATTTGATGGCATATGCCTGTAATCCCAGCACTTGGGAGGCTGAGGCAGGAGCATTGCCATGAGTTCAAAGCCAGCCTGGACTACACAGTGAGTTCAGGAGCAGCCCGGGCTATAAAGGGCAACCCTGTCTCAAAAAAGAAAAAATCCATGATGTTTGGATTCTATTATCATCTCTGTTTTATTAATAACAAAACAGAGACCCACAGAAGTTTTAAAAAAGCTTGCTGATATCTGAGCGGTGTCCCAGCACTCTGGCAGACTGAAGTAGGAGGACAGCTAGTGTGAGAACAACCTGGACAACTTTGCCAGACACTGTCTCAAAACAAGGAGAAAAGAGTTGGGGCTATAGCTCAATGTGATGGCTCTGGGTTTGATCCTCAGTACAGAACAAAACAAAACAAACCTCGCAGCTAGCCTGACATGGTCAGTTTGTCTGCAGAGCCCATCCTAGAGACACTATACTAGACATTCTAATCAGTATCTGGTTTTTTCTCTTGGAATATTTATTAGTAGGTAGGATAAATCTTTATTTTTGCTATCTCAATAAACTTCTAGAGATGTCAAGGCATTATGATAACCAAAAATTTTTTTGTGTTCTTTGTTTTTTCTGTTCTCTTTTCTTTTCTTTTTTCTTTTATTTTCTTCAGTACTGTGGATTGAAGCCTGGGCTCTATACTGAGCTACATTCTTTTTTTACAGTCCTTTTAATTTTTTATTTGTGAGACAAGGTCTTGCTAAATCACTAAGTTGCCCAGATTGGGTTCAAACTTGGGATCTTCTGCGTCAGCCTTTGAAAGTGCTAGGATTAGAGATGGGTAGTTTGGCTTCTTGTTATTTTTTTCTGATTGCAAAAGCAATAAACGTTCATTATGAGAAATTTGGAAAATACCTAAGAGCAGAAAATGCACACCAACAAGTAAATATAAACACCTAGAGATAAGAGAAACATTTTGGTATATTTCCACAATAGTTTTGAATGTGTACAGTTTTTATCCCGAAACACACTTTATAACCTCATAGAGAAAAAATTTCCATGCTATTAGGAAGTCTTCCAACATCCTTTTTCAAAGGGCCTACATAGTTTTTCATTGAATAGATATGTCATTTATTTAGTAAGTTACGAAATATCAGTCAAGATATTTCCTATATTTTGAAATTATAAAGAATGCTATAAAAAGTATCCATATTTGCACATATGCAATTATTTCTTAATGTATGAATTATACATTTACATATACGTACTTATGTTTAAGGGTTTTTTTAGTTATTGCCAATTGCAGTCTAGAAGACATGTACTGATTTGTATTCCCAGTACCCATTTAGTTTCCTTAATTCTAATCTAAAAATAAATTCTGTCACACTATGAATACTCTGGGTTGTGTCCAGCCATTGCACAATATCCAATTTGGGAACAGGCCCTATTCACTCAAATTGGACAGCCCTAGTCACATAATTTAGAATTAGTATTTTCTCTGTGCATTTAAATAGAAATAAGTAGGAAAACAGTAGTGACAAGGGGTGAGGAATGGGAAGATTCTCTAATTCTTAGGGTAAGACTGTGACTGGATGGCTGTAACACAAAGCAACAGCCAAAGTGGCAGAGGGGGAATCTGAATGTCACAGAATTCACTTTTCCTGCTGACCCACTTGTAGCATTTGGATGGAAATGCTGACTGCTCTCACCTCTGCAAGCTGCCCGGGAAGCAAAAATCACATCAAAACACAGGCCTCTATCAAATATGGGAGGGAAAGGCCTGATTCTGTTTCTACAACAGTACAGTCAATATGATTTCAAAATTTTGTCTCTTTCTCTTTAATTAGCAAAGGAAGGAAACTTCCTGAGGAGAAGAGAAACCAGACTAATAGGGTTAGCTCCGGTAAGGTTTGGAAATGTACTAGCAAGAAAAGGCATTCAGAGTAAGGCTCAAACTATTCAGCCTATTTCCTCAGATGAGTATTGTTTTTCTGGGCATCAAACCGATGACAATTATGTAGACACGCAGGCTCCAGCAGGGACCCCAGGGGCTCGGAAAGGAATATTATAGGCCTGCTCTGCAGGGGGACAGGGTAGCTGAGTCACTCACCAAATTCAGTGTTTCCTGTTGTGTAGACAAAGCGCTCCAAGGGATGTTAAAGGTTAAACATCTCACACTTTATCTTCTAATTAGAAACAAGGACAAGGAAGCAGGGAGAGAGGTCACATATTGGAAAAGGGCTCTGAGGGGCCCTAACTAGTTGATTTTGGCTGCGGCAGCTTCCTTAACTTCCAGAAAGAAAGTCCCGGGTTAGCAGAGACCCTCAAACAACAGAGAAACAGCAAGGGGGTCTCTGGATCTAAGAATATCCCATTACTTGGCAGATTTCCCTTACCCTGTGCTGGGATTAGGTTGTTAGACAATCCCAGAATAGCCATCAAGCCAGCCACATCCCTGGCATGTAAGGTCTGGCTGCCTAAAGCTGTATTTTGGGTTTGGTTATGTCAGTTGTACCACTCTACCTTCCAGAACCATCCATCTGGGAAAAGTGTGGTTCCCTTGAGAAATGCTTTTGGGTTGAACCTGGCTCAGGGTGAATCTTAAGGGAGGTGGGAAAAGGTCATCGTAGAGTGTTAAGGACGAAAAATCAAACAATGGAGAGAAGCTAAGAGGCCAGAGCTCTTGCACACAGGTGATCTGTTTTTCTTATCACAGGAGCTGCCCATCTACTTTCCAGAACAAAAAGAATACAGGTAACTTGGTGGGGGAGGACCTTGGGGAAGGGCAAATTAGAGAAGACAATAGAACTAACATCTTTGTAAAGGGCAGAAGGGTAGAAAGGAGGAGTGCTCTTGGATGGTATAAAGGGAGACTCATAACAAGAAGCTCTGAAAGAAATGAAAATCAAGTCTGAGGGATTGGCACATGCAAGCCAATAATTGAAATATTACGTACTGGTGCTATAAAGCAGTGGTCCACAATCTTTTTGGCACCAGGAACCAGATCTGACAGAAGGCGATAGGGAACAGCCGAAAATACAGATGAAACTTCACTGGCTCACTTGCCCCTCAACTCCTACTTGGGCAGGCTGAAAGTCTCCCAACAGATTATAGTCTGGGGGCTGGGTCGGGGACCCTTGCTATAAAGGACATACATCGTGTAGTGGGAGAGTGAGAAAACTGAAAACTGAAGCAATAATAGCAAGATTATGGGGGACAGGGGAAGGGGTAAGGAGGGTGGGTGTTCTAGGCAGAGGAATCTGCTCACAAGAATACTCACTTTGAAGTGGCCCACCGGGCTGTAGCCCACTACCACAGTGGGATGATGGTCTGTTTGTTTATTTACTGTCTCTCTAGTAGTTAAAGCTGAGTAAAAACCGTAATCATTTCCTATCCTCAGGACATGGCTCAGAGCCTGGCACACAAGGGAGCTTTAGATATGTGTTTGTGAAACTATGTTTGGAGCCAGAAAATGAGGATGGAAAACACTGTGGCCAGATTGTGAAAAGGCCAGATTGTACACCCTGCGAGGGCGTTTGGGTACAGGAACAACAGAAGGGTGAGAAGTGGGGCCTGGGACAGGGAGGTCAGTTAGAAGCAACAAGTTGGTGGAGACTTGAAGACACCAGAAAGAGAATGGATTTAAGTTGGATTTCTTCCCTGTAGGTAGCCACTCAAGACGCCCATTGAAGCAGCAGCGGCAACATACCCAGGTAACATCAGGCCTTTCTTTTCCCTCTCTGAACTACTCTAGCGAAAGACTCAGCTTTTCACCCTGAGACACACACATTTCAGTCATCAGTGGAATTTGCTGGTCTAGCCTGGCCTCTGTCTCCTGAAGGCGCAAGGTAAAGAGACAGTCTAATCTGCCTTGCATCAAAATCGAAGGGCAAAACCAAGTCAAGAACCTTCCTTAACTCTGTGATTCCTCGCAGGGCCATGAATCCACAGGACACACGTATGAGCGAGTGTTACAGCAGTTTGTGTCCCGACAGAGGAGTCAAGACCCCAAGTCGGAGGAAAGCAACTTACATTATGCAGACATTGAAGTGTGCAGCAGTGCTCAGCCTCGCTCTGCCAGTGAGGTGAAACACTTGCAGCTAGAAAATGCTACCGAGTATGCAACTCTCCACTTCCCTCAGGCCACGCCACGCCATGCCAGAGAAAATGGGACTCTGGTGTGAGCCTTCCGGGAGGAGGGACCGGTTTCCATCATTTCACCGCTACTCCCGTGGGGAGCATCTACTGCCTTCAGAAATCTGGTGGCAACCCAGCATCGCCCCGTTTAGAGAACTGTGTCTTCAGGCCCTCCCCTGGGCTCCTCATGTGCCACTGTTATTTAGAGTCGGGGTTGGGTTGACTATGTGTGGATGGGGTTCCACAAAAGCAGGCTGGGTGGAACGTGGGGGGAGGTATATCCGTAGGTTTTCGATCCCTAACATTCCGAGCCAAAACTCTCGAGTGCTGAAAGAACACACAGGCTGCATATGTACTACACTGGAGCGTGTTAGGCTTTAATGGTATTCCAGCCACACACCTAAAATTCCAAAGCTCAAGAGAGCTACTCTGGAAAATCATCAGCTTTTGCAACCACTTCCGAGGCGTGGGCAATTTCCTCGGTGACTGCGTCAGAGGTTCCAGACCTAAGCAGACAGAGGGGGCTGAAGCCGAAGGACAGAGGCAGCCTCTCTCCCAGCCGCAAGGATTTCCAGTCGCCGACACTCACAGCCCCGCGAGGCCCGACACGCCCCTCCGCTGGATCATTAGCTCTGCCCGGGGGAAACCTCCAGGATCAATAAACGGCTGGAGGAACAAGCCCGGTGTGGTTTTTGGGGGCGGGGTTTTAAGGCGGGTTCCAGCCCAGTCTAGAAGCGACTGGAAAGTCCAGTCACCAGAAAGGCTGGCGCAATGCATTTTCCAGGCCGGGTGCGGGCTTCTCATTGGCTGAAGCCGGGCCTGGGGCGGAGTCCGCCGCAGGGCGGGGTTGCCGGGTAGGGTCGGCAGGAGCGGGGTCTGAGCCAGCAAGAGGCGGGGCCTAAGTCTGAGTGACAGGAGGCGAGATCCAGCAAGGACTGGCCCGGCGGGCTGGAGGCGGGGCGTGGAAAGGCAGGAGCTGCCCGAGGCCTGCAGGGTTAGCCCGAGCCAGCTGGAGTCCCGCCGAACTGGAGCCAGCCTTCCCGTCACCATGGTAGCGGGAACGCAGCGGCGACGCAGGAGCCAGTGCAGGCTGAGCCCAGAAGCGCTAGGGACAGGGATGATGAACCAGACGCCTATAATTTTAGAGGTAGGTGCTGAAGGATGGGGGGTAACTGGAAAATATCATTACCAGTAGTTGAGCATCCAGATAGGGACTGGGGGCCAGCAGAGCGGGCGAGGTGGGCCACAAAGAGGCAGAAGTTTGAGGGTCTCAACCCTTGGCGACTCTGGTCGATTCTCAGTGTACAGTTCCTACTTCAGACGTTCCGAGCTTGCAGACGAGGAGTAAACTCACTTTCCTCTCACCATCCTCCTCACCTACCGTTGCCCTTCCGCTGCTGCCTAAGATAAATGACTCTGAAGATGGCTAGAGCACCGAAAGTGGAATAGAAGCACTAAAAAAGTTGGTAATGATAGTACAACCTCATGAGTGCCTGTGCGAATTTAAAGCGCTTGCAACACCATCGCTGCCTTCGTTATCTTCCCGGTTTGTCTGGCACAGACCTGGTTATTACAAGTGGACTCGGAAGGGAGGGCTGGAGCGTTGCCCTCTCCGCTCATGGGTGAAGTAATTAACAAGCCCATTCTCTGTATGTTAGCAGCTGGTGGAGGGAGGCAAAAACCCCATTTTCAAGATTTATTTTCTCTGAGATTCAAATAAGATGATAGAGATGATAATACTACATAAACTTAAAGTTCTGTGTCCAGATTTTGTATTAGAACTATTAAGTGCTAACCTCAGCTGGTGTGGTACAGGCCTGTAATCCTGGCACCCTGGGAGGCTGAGGCAAAAGAATCACAAGGTTGAGTCCAGCCTGGGAAACTTAGTGACTTAAAGCCTGTCTCAAAACCAAGAATAAAAATGGACAGGAGTGGTGGTAGCTCAGTGCAAAGACCCCGGGCTTGATCTCCAGTACCACATACACACACACACACACACAATTTTTGGATTAAAACCGAACTTCTCAGATAAAAGAAGTGAGTCTAAGAAGCAAAGCTCTCAGTATTTTTTTTCTGATTATCTTACAGAATTTATCCCATGGTTCTTGACTTATAAATGTGGGAAGGGTGGAAAAGGGAAACATTGTTCTTGATTACTGTGAAAACATAAGTAACTAGATTTTTAAATGCCACTGGGATAGTATAATATCTTAGATTAGATTTCCTGCTACTCAAGGTCCTATTTCTTTTACTTCAAGATTACTTAAGCTGGTAGTATTGGAGGGGGGGTCTGACCTCAACTAAATTGGTTTAGCTTTTGGAATTTTCCTGTTATTCTATGCATTTTCCTTATTCTGTACCTTTCCCATTTTAAGGTGACCCTAACTTGCCTTTTCTAGAGACTCTGAAGATGGGAACTCAAGTGATTGTGAGATTCTGCAATGCCTTGGTGCCGGCAGAGCCCTCTGTAAGTTTCTGGTGTACAGTTGAGAGGAGTGTAATGACATTAATGGAATTTCAGTACATTCTACATCTAGGGGATTTCTCCATCAGGACTTAGATCCTAGAACAGAATTGTTATGTTTACCTTCATTTCTTGCTTCTCTTTGTGGAAATTCTAGCTAGTTGAGCCTTGATTCATCATCTTTTTCTAGAATTAGTAAAATTAGGTGGAAATTGAAAAACGCTAGCAATTAAGAATATATATGGATTGTTTAAATGGTTTAAAATGTGTTATAAAATAAAATATGTTTATTTGACAAATATTGCAAACTATGATTAAAGAATAAAGACATAGCTGGGCATGGTGGTACTTGTAATCCCAACACTCTGGGAGGATTTTGCAAGTTCAGGTCCTGCCTAGGCAAGTTACTGGGACCCTGTCCCAAAGTAAAAAATAAAAGGGTTGGAGCTGTAGCTCAATTGGAAGGCCCAGTTTCAGTCCCAAGTGCTACAAGACAGACAAGCAAACAAAAACAAGCCTACAAAAACAAAGAATAAAAGCACCAATACAGGACTGGAGGAATAGCTCAGAGAATAAATGCTTACTTGCAAGCTTAAGGCCCTGGGTTTGATACCCCAGTACCACATAAAGCTGGGCATGGTAGTGCACACCTGTAATCTCAGCACTCAGGAGGCTGAGGCAGGAGGATTGCTGTGAGTCCGAGGCTAGCCTGGACTACACAATGAGTTCAGGAACAGCCTGGACTATAGAATGAGAACCTGTCTTAAAATAAACAAACAAACACCAATACAAGTTTTCCATCCAGAAGCAAACATGTTAATAATATTTTGGTTTATACTCTTCTGTCACTTTTTCTACATAAATGTTTTACATGAGATCATATCACATCCAAGCTTTTGATTTTTTTCAGTTCATACTTGTTAATATGAAATTATTAAAATAGTTTAATGGAGAAACCTGTTTTTAGACACTAAAATGACTGTAATTTTCTTCTTTCTCTTCGTGGTTCTGGGGTGTTCACACTAAGCTACGTTCCCACATCCCCATCCCTTTTTGTATTTTACATTGCATCAGGGTCTCACTAAGTCATTAAGTTGCTCAGGCTGGGCTCAAACTTGAGGTCCTTCTGCCTCAGGTGCCCGGAGTGCTACGGTTATAGGCATGCCTTACCATGCTGGCTTTAACTGTAATTTTCTTGACCAGAACTTTGTTGTCAGATTTTCAGATTCACCCTCCCCCATCCCTCACATTGCAAATAAATAACTTCAGACTATTTTAAAGGATATGAAATGTATTTATTCATTATTGGTTAGAGGGATTAAATCCAGGGCCTTCCCACTGAGCTATATTCTTAGCCCATTTTTATTTTTGACTTTGAAATGTGGTCCTGTTAATTTGCTGTGTTGCCCAGGCCGGGGTCTATCTCACAATCCTCAGCCAGGTTGTGAACTTTTTAAATAAGTCATCTTATGAAAGAAGAGTGGTGATGCCAGGTTTTGTATACATCCTTCCGAGGGCAGCTCAACATCAGTTGGGAGGTAGATAGGCCTTTGATAGAAACCTGGGTACCTCGTGTAATGAGACCCTGAGTACTGAAGAAGGTTTTTTTTTTTGGTAGTGTAATCAGTAATGTGGAATGCTAATATTAAAATTGGTGGTGCAGAAACATGAGACCATTTAAACTCAAGAGTCACTCCCATGGTATCCACCAGGTGTCGCTATCTTGTTCTAATTTTTACCGGCGGGGTAGCTGGCAGATAACTTGAAATGTGGATTTTTAGGAATTCACGAAGAATATATTTGCATATCTGCTTTGGTACGGTTCAAATTCAGCATTCCCATCTGGCGATTGGCAACGTGTTCGTCTTCACTCTTCTGTCTCGTTTTTTTCTTTTATCCATCGTCACATTACCTGTGTACTCTTCCCCATCCTGTTAGGTTCTCCGTTTTACTATTCTTTCTTTTACTACTCTTTCCTGCAGGCTTATGTTTTGCCTCTGTGTGTTGTGTGTGTATTTGTGCACAACTGTCATGTCTTTACATTTTTGCTAAAAGAATAGGACCTGGCATTAAGGGCATAGTTGGTATCCAACGTAGACTTAATGCATGTGTTTAATAAAAGAGTGCCCCGATGAAGGAGAAAGAAATACAGGATATCAAAAAATATTCATAGTTGGCTCGGGAGCCCAATAAAAGATCCATTGTCCTAAATTAACTTAATTATAATTAAGTGCTAGATGATCCAGTACTTGACCTTTGACATTTACAAAAGAGAAGGCTTGGGGCTGGAGGAATGGCTCAGCAGTCAATGTGCTTGCCTAGGAAGCACTACTATGTCAAGTACTAAGTACCTGAGTTTGATTCCCCCGCACCATGTAAGGTGGGTGTGGTGGCACATGTCTGCAATCCCAGCACTTGGGAGGCTGAGGCAGGAGGATTGCCTTGAGTCTAACGCCAGCCTGGGCTCCATAGTGAGTTCAGAACCAGCCTGGGCTAGAGTGAGACTGTATCTCAAAATAAATAAATAAATAATAAATAAATGGAGAAGAGTCTTTCATCCAGCCAGTATTTATTGAGCATCTACAGTATGCAAGAGAATATTCTTGCCTATGAGATAAACCAGCAATAAACCATACAAAAGTTCTTGCCCTCATGAGGTCATAGGGGAAAGCTGTTAATAAACAAATGAATCGGGGCTTGAGGAATGGCACAACAGAGACATGCAAGGCCCTGGGTTCGATTCCCCAGCACCGTATAAGCTGGGCATGGTGGTGCACACCTGTAATCCCAGCATGCAGTAGACTGAGGCAGGAGGATTGCTGTGAATCCTGGAATACATAGTGAGTTCAGAACTAGCCCCAGCTACAGAGAGACACCCTGTCTTAAAAAAATTAACAAACAAGTGAACAAAGTAAATGTAGGACATACAAGATGGTAATGATGCAAGTTATGAAGAAAAATTAAACAGGCAATTAGGCATGGGAGTGCTGGTATAAGAGAGAGCTGTCATCTTTAATAAAGTAGTAAGAGAAGGCCAAATATATAAGGACATTTGAACAAATAGCTCAAGGAAGGGCAAGAACGAGCCATGGGTCATCTGAGTTATCTGAGAGATGGATGTTTGCAAGAGATCAAAACCAAGTCTGACCAAAGGAGAGGGTGAAATTCAGTTGTATAGTGCTTGCCTGGCATGCCTAAGGCCCTGGGTTCAATCCCCAGCCCTGAAAAAAAAAAGCACAAAACAAAACAAAGCAGTGGTCAGAGGAGTTTCATGGAGGCAGTGAGACTTGAATTAGGCACAGTGGTGATTTGAGTAACAGAAGGGTAAAGTACAAGGGCTTTGGAGACAAAAAGACAGTCGTGAAGGCACAGAGGTAGAAATGAGTCTCGTAGATCTGTGAGACAGTAAGAAGCCTTCTTGAATGTAACAAAAGTGATTTTGGGGGAGGACTTAATAGCTGGACACAATTTATATCTGACATGCTAGGAAAAGGGAGTGTTTAAAGACATTGAAATCTGGGCGTGGTGGCACATACCTGTAATCCTAGCTCTGGGGAGGGTGAGGCAGGAGGATTGCTAAAATTCAAGACTAGCCTGGGCTACATAGTGAACAAAAAAATAGTAAAATAAAATAAAGCCAGTGAGAAGTACAGCAGCAAGACAAATATTGTCTAAGAAAATTAAGGTAATTATGGGCTAGCAGGCAGTAAAATCTAAAGACATCAGCTTTGGGCTGGGGATATAGCTCAGTGGTAGAGCACTTACTTAGGACGTGTGAATGTGTGAAGGCTTCAGTTTGGTCCCCAGTACTACAATAAGTAAATAAAAGCATAGTTTGGAAGCCAGGATGTTTGCAACATTTGCTGGTAGGTCTGACTGAACCTTTTTGTGTGTATTATGTTGTTGTCTCTCCAATGTAAATGTAATAGAAATTACAAACTCATTACCTTGGAGGAACTCAGCTAATGTGAGAAAATGGAAAACTGAGATATTATTTCAGAGGGTTACTTAAAATATTTTCATTGACAATTTTAATTACTTGCTTATTCTAACTGTCTTTCTGCATCGTTATAGTCGTGAATGATTGCTTTTAATAGATGTGTTAAAGTTTTCATAGGTGTGAATTTCACACATCTTAGATTTAGATAGAGAGAAGTCACAGGCTGTATTTTCACTAAATGACAATTCAAGGTTTAAAGTCTTACTTAGGGGAACATACTATATGTATAAATAGAAGGGATGAATGCACTAGCTTTTCCTCCATTGGTTCATTCATTCAATTATCCATCTGAAGACATTTACTAAGTGCCTTCTATGTTGCAAGCATAATACAAGAATTGCATAATGATTCATTTCTTAGAATGTGGCCGTACTTAGTAGCTCTTGAGTCTAGGGAAAATTACTTAACTTGCAAACCTCTTTTTTTTTATTATCATTGTTGTTCCCCATTCCTATCTCAGTATTGGGAATTGTACCCAAGGATTACTGAGCTACATCCCAAGACCTTCTCTTAAATTTTAGTTTGAGATGGGGTCTGTCTAAACTGGCCAGGCTGGAAATGAACTTGTACTTGAACTTGTAACCCTTCCATTCAACCTCCTAGGTAGCTGGGATTACAGTCGTGTACCAATGCTCCTCGCCTCTCTTTCTTCATATGTGAAAAAACAACTATTTATGGTAATTGTAAGCATCAGATATATGTATATTGATGTGTATTCCAGTATTTGGCGCATAGTAAAAGCTCAATTTTGCTACTACAGTGTGTTAGGTATTTGGGTAGATTTTAGTTTGTGGGGGAAGTGTCTGCCATTACTGCCAAAATAATGTAGGACCAAAGAAATTAGATATAAATTTGGAAATTAGGCAACCTGGCAGAGATACACTAAAAACAGTTTGCTGCAGTTCTTGGCTTCTTGTGGGCAGAGTGGATGGCAGGCCTGCAGCAATGGAAGTGGTTCCAGCTACCCAGGAGGCTCACAGTTCCCCAGCCCACAGGCACTACATGGTGTCGACGGCTGCCCCACTTCTTCCTAGCTACCGGCTACCGACTTACTCTCCCAAATCTTCCACTGATTCCACCACAAAGTCTTGTAGGCAGATGGACTGGCACATATTACCTTGCTCTGAGATAGAGCTCAGTGCCTTACCTGGATCACATTCTAAGGTAGATTACAAGCGTAGCAAACATAATTTCTGGCAAAAAAAAAAAAAGATTTTATTTGGTCCAACAGAAATTTTGTGTTTCTTTCCAAGTAGAAGAGGCAGACTATATGTTAGCTAGTACAACTTTGGGACATATCAGTAGATGTACAGAGGCAGTAGAATAGAGTATTTTGAAATTGTACTGTTTACACTTAAATGAAGTGAAATTAAACACCAGCCTGTCTGGTGTCACAAGCCTCTAATGCCAGCATTCTGGGATGCCAAGGCAGGAGGACTGCAATTTCAAACATTTGCACAACTGAGCAACTTAGCAAGAGCCTGTCTCAAAATAAAAAGTGAAAAATGGGCTGGGGATGCAGCTCAGTGTGAAGGCCCAGGGTTCCATCACATACACACATGCACACACACACACGCACACGTAACTACACATGGCACACACAGGCATGCAACACAAAAGACTAACAAAAATTAAATACTGGGGCTGGAAGAATGGTGCAGTGGTTAAAGCATTTGCCTTGCAAATGCAAGGCCCTGAGTTTGTTTCCCCATCACCACATAAAGCTGGATGTGGTTGTGCATGTCTGTAATCCAGCACTGGGAAGAGGGAAGAGGCTGAGGCAGGCAGGATTGTCCTGAGTCCATGGCCGGCCTGGGCTACACAGTGAGTTCAGGACCAGTATGGGCAACCAAGTGAAACCCTGTGTCAAAAAAAAAAAAAAATTAAATACCATCAACATTTTAATTCCATGATTGTATTAGTCACATTTCAAATGTTCAGTGGCCACATACATGGCTAGGGGCTTCTGTGTTACACAGCATAGATATAGAATATTTGTAACCTCACAGAAGCAATAGTAGATACTATCATTCTAGAATATGTGATTAGTATAGCATAGGTGTAGACTTTCAGGAAATACTGCAGTTTTTGTATATACCTTACGTAATAGTTCTTTTTATCAAGTCACCGTAATTCTTTTTTTATTTCTCTGGGATGCTGTAAGGGCATGGGGCCAGTCCTCAGAGGTCTTTGGCTCAGATCTTAACTCCTATATTGATCTTCTGAGTGACTGTGAGCACATCTGTAAAAGCTTTGATTCCTTTTTCTATGAATTAGAGTTGGCCCAAATGAGATATTTATTTTGCAGCCCTAAAATTCAGTTATTTCGTAAGTCTTTTCCCTTAAGCATTAAGCTCATAGGGCTTACTTTGATCAAAGACTTGTTTGAGAAACAAATGACCTCTTGACATAGGTCAGCAGGCCTTCCTTTGATGTCTGAGAATTTTTTGCTCTGTGTCCAAAGCATTATGGGCTCTCAGCGTCTCAGGATCCTCTACTCAGATCCACCAACTGGCTACTTTGGTTTTGTATCATGCTGCTGTATTATCATTTGTTGCATGCAATTCTGTGCAACTGGAAATTTTACACTTTTTTTGTAGTACTGAGTATTGATCCGAGAGCTTTGCACATAATAGGCAAGCACTCTACCACTGAACTACCACCCTAACCTGAAGTTTTATATTTTCAAGTGGGCCTTGCTGCATTAACATACTTGTAGATTGGTGACTTTCCTGATTATGATGCCCCAGAACTGAAGTAATGGTAGAGGCAATTCCTGACAGTTAAGCTCCCAGCTAGATGGCAAAGGTCAGCAGACCTCTGACTGGTGGGCTGTTCGGCTTCACTTCGATTTGGTGTCCTGGCTTTTCTACAGTTTTAGCCAGAATTGAACCCACAGCGTTTGGCTAGCAGCCACTGCTCAACACCTGTGCAGTCCCTGTTTCCTGTGTGCTGTGGTCAGAAGTGGGTTTTATTTTTTCCAGAAGCAGTTTTGTGTTTGGCAGCTTTACATATTCAGACAAGATAATTGCTAGTCTGGCTGCTCCAGGTAAGGTTTTGTTTTGTTCTGTTATTTTACCCTAGTGATCTAAAGATGTTATTAGCTTGAAGAACACTCATAACTGACTTTTCTTGCTAAGATACTAATGGGTGTTTGAGGAGGAAATCTGGGTCTTTGGGGAAATCACTTACAAAGTCATTTGTCATCTGTAGAGTTCTAGCTTCTCGTGCTGCCTGTCAATGACCAGCTGTATCCTTTTGCTAGGCCCTGACCTTCTGTGGCCTCAGCACTCTGTAGAACCCTCCCCGCCATCTGGGATGACCTGGCAGAATGTAATGTGATCACTCTTTGACTTTCCAGTTTTACTACAAAAATATGAGTTGGCTCTGAGCATACAAATGATTAGCATTCTTAAAAATAAATGATCAAGGTTGTGATTTAACTAGAAATAGATCCTTTCTGTTCTATTACATATATTCCAGTAGCATCAATAACTTTAAGTCTCTCTTTTTTTCTCCCTGTGCTTCCTCTTCTTTAGCCTAACCTCACTGCCCAGTCCTGTGGAAAAAGGTTGCTGTTTTCAGTTAGTTTGGAGGGGAAAAAAAAATTTCTTTGATTCACTTCTCCCACCCACTTTGTGGTGGGGTGCTTGTGGCTTTAAATCAACAGTGTGTGTGTGTGTGTGTGTGTGTGTGTGTGTGTGTGTGTGTGTGTGTGTGTGTGTGTGGTCTGTGCAGCGTGCCCTCTCCTAGCATGCTGATCTGCAAGGTGTGTGTGTGTGTGTGTGTGTGTGTGTGTGTGTGTGTGTGATTGTAAGCACATGCTGGCACAACCACTTGTGTGTCAACGTGTGTGAATGCCCTCAGGCACACACGCCCGCTCTGCCAGCCCAGACGGTGTGTATGTGCTGTGCATCTGTGTGCGCATCGCAGGTACACACACCCACCCCACCGCCGGGTGTATGTGGTGTGTGTAACGCGTGCACACGCCAGCCAGCCCGCCCTCCCGCGCGCCTGCGGGCTCTCCCGCACCCACGCTAGGCCTGGGGCATCCAGTCGGCGCTCCTGCATCCTGTGCGCGCCCAGTTGTTTCTATAGGAACCTCTCCGGCGCAGGGCCCCTCCACCGGAGGCCACGGTGCGAGCATGCCCAGTGCGAGCCGCTAGTTCGGCTCGGGTCTGGGTTTCCAGTAAGTGGCATGCGGGACTCCGGAGAGATCCCTAGGAGCTGAACCGAGAGCCTTTGTGTGCTGAGGGCGGAGGCGGCGCCAAGGGCCTCCCGGCTGGAGACCCCGCCCGGGAGCCCCGGCAGGAACAATGCTAGCCTGCCTGACTCGCGGGAACTTACTGGACGTCCTGCAGGAGGGCTTCAATGAGGTAACCGTCCTGCTCCTCCCACACCCCGGCCCGATCCCCGGCCGCACCTCCTGCCTGGACCCCACCGGGCGTCCTCCTCGGTCCCCATCCTCTGGGACGCCCAGGAGCTTATCACCCGCAGAGCCCAGGGTGGGCTGAGATGAGGGGGCGGTGCGGACAAGTACCCGGGATAAATCAAAAGGGCCGCCGGCCTCCAGCTAGGCTATGACCTTCCCTGGTAGTTTACCTGAGCCCAGAGCGCAGAACCACAAATCCTGAAGTCATCTTCTAGGAGAGGTGGTCTCCACGCTCCCCTGAGATTCCCCCTAGGGAAAGCCTTGCGGAAACCCCAAATCGATGACAGAAACTCGTTCTATTTCAGGAGCTAACCAGCAGAGGCAAGGGGGGTGGGAGTGGCCTGGCACTGGTAGAAAGTTTGGAGATGACAGGAGACTGCAGGGACCACATGAAGGATCTTCTCCACATGTGAATCTCTTAAATCCCGAGCGGGAGGTTTCTCCACATCCGAGGACAAGGTTGGCTGCGAGGAGCTGCCTACAGCAGGGGCTCAGGTTCACGGGAGCCAGCAGCTCCCTGCTGTGGCACCCAAGGCCTGGGTCTGAGAGTCAGGGCCGCCTTGGGGTCGTTTTCAACTCGTGCTGCTCTTGTGAGCCAGCAGTTCTGGTTTGGGGCCCTTGCCCCTTGTCCGTTGCTCCCGCCATTTTGCCTTTGGGTTGGCTTAGCCCAAGGTCCAGGGAGACCTCGGCTGTTCCTGTTGCCTTCCTGTTATCCTCTCTTTTTCTTCTGCCTCTCTTTCTTCCCTCTGTGACTCTTAAAGCTGTTAACACACACACACACACACACACACACACACACACACACACACACACACTAGTGTTTAGTCAAATAACGTATGAATACATTTTCTTTTCTCTTTTGGTGCTTAAGGATGAACCAACGATGAACGCATAAGCCAAGTGTGGTGTCCCAGTGAGCTGTACCTCCAGCCCCATTCTCTTTTTAAATATAAACATTATGGGTAAGATGGAACTGCCTTTGTACCACTCCACATTCCAGCCTTTTTCCTTGAGGCAACAGTTCTCATGGGTGTGTGTGTGTGTGTGTGTGTGTGTGTGTGTGTGTGTGTGTGTAAGATTTCCTTTCTCCTGCTGCATTGCAGGCTCTTTCCTTGATTCCTGTTTCTAATTAAGAATCCCTGCAGCCTGACCTACCTCAGAACCTTCCCTGGTCTTGGCCCCTGGGCCTCCTGCCTTGTTAGTGACACAGAGAGGAAAACTGCAGAGACAGTGTCCCAGCCTAACCAAGAGAGTTGGAATTTTCCTCTAGCTGGGAGGTGTCACAACCTTCCCTGAAGGGCAGAGCCTGAATCCTGCCTGCACTGCAGGGCTTTTCATCTTTGTGTGGTTCCTGGTTCCTCTCTGAACACTGTAAGGGGATTGTTAACAAAGAGCTAGAGGCTGAGGCTTACTCACCGAGAGCTGGGAAGCCTACCTCCAGTATTCCTGGTTCCTCTTTCCTCACTGTCTGGCTTTGAGCCGCACCCTGGACCTCGGCTGTGTACTTCTTACTTAGCCACTGTTATGGCAGAAGTGCTATAGGTGCTTTTAGGGCCTGTCTTCATTCTTATTTTAACCTAGCTTAGGTGTGAGGATTCAGTCAGGCTAAGAGGAGGAAACAAGCCAGTCCTGGTCTTTGCTTTTTGTTCATTTTTACTTCTAAACCTCTCAACTGAAGAGCCATGTAAACCAAGAGGCTTGACAGCCTTTTTCAGGCTTTGATGCTTCCATAAATACCCTGGCCCTCAGTTCTTGCAAAACAAGAGAAAGGAGGATTGAGAGATTTTTTTTGTATGTGTGATAGTAATGGAGTCTTCATAAAAGCAACACATGCACGAGTTTATGATTAATCTATATCTAAAATAATGTAGTAATTCCCATTCTCCCTCTCTGACATTTGGTCCTTCTAACTATCCCACAGACTTTCCTCTTCCCCCTCTGTCTGTCTATTCCTTTCTGTTAGTAGACTTGAACTCTGAAAGTCAATAAGGACTTTTGATTTCTCAGAAAAAATTAGCATAACCTAAATAACAATCATATGTTAAAATGAATGGCCTTAGCAGTTGAAATAATTATTTCATATACAATGTTGCATTTAGGGCCACTGAATTAGGGTGTGATTGATTATTTCAGGATTCGTGGTGCCCTCTTTGACCTATTCTAGCCTGTAGGGTTGCTTAATAGACCCAGTAATATTCAATCCCTTTTGTTGTAGTCATGTGTCAGGATACACTTTAATTCCCCAGAGAAATGCTTTCTCCTGAGGGTAAGAATACCACTTATGTGTCACTTCTGGGACTGAGGCAAATATCTCCGAAGTTATCCTACCTCATCTAAATGCCTTATAGTTCTGATTGGTTAGAAGTGACCTCATTCTCTATGGCAGAAAAAAGTGCCCCAGGAAACAGAGCTATGGCCCTAATTGGTTAATTATAAGGGAACCCTACAGCAGAGAGAACCCTGCCCTCTGAACCAAGTCTTTCCTCTCCCCACTGTTTGTCTCTCTGTTCTTATTCCAAGTGCCACTATGATGACTATGATCGTGATAACTATGGTAACTCTACCTGATGCAGTTTTCTTCTACCACATATCCCACATGAGGCCCTGGCCTCCACACGCCTGGCAGATAACACACAGAATCCAACCATATCGGTGATGTCAGGGCAATCCTCTTTATGGACATGGTTAGTTTCCTCTGTGCACTACCCACAGTTATGGCTCCAGACACGTTCTGTAACCCTTTCACCCCGTCTTCTCTCTTCACAGTTTCCCCCAACTACATCTGCCTGAAACCTACTTGTTTTTTCTGTCGCTTGGTATTGGTGTTGTAATATGAATAAATATTATCTTTGGTTGATGTGCCAACAGGAATTTCTTCCAGTGTTTTTTTTCTGAGGACTAAACTCTCTTTAAAAGGCACTGGCACTGTGTTGTGAGGTTATGACAGACCTAAATCTGTACTGTGGTTTGACTGTAAGCATTCATTCATCTAGATACTCAGTCTTTCTTTTTTCAGTACTGAAAATTGAACCTAGAACTTTCACACTGAGGGCTACATCCCCAGTCCATTTTTCAGTTTTGATTTTGAGACAGAGTCTTGCTAAGTCATTAAATTGCCCAGGCTGATCTTGAACTTGTGATCCTCCTGATTCAGCCTCCCAGACTGCTTCTCATTCATTTTTTGATTGAGTGAGGGGATGGATAAAACAATGAAAAACACTTGGTTGCTGCTTCCAGGGATTTATAAGGAGAAAGAGGGCATACCAAAAAAACTATGGGATGCCTAATAAGATAAATATTATAGAAAAGTAATGTTTATGGGGAATTATAGGGATAATCTTTTAGTTTATGACATCAGGAGAAGCACCAAATGTTTACCACCTTCTTGCTTAATGAGAACAGATTTTTTTTTCCTGCCAGTCTGGTATATGCGTGCAAACAATCTCTCACCAGACGTTCACTGAGTTTCTGTGTTTACTAGGCACTGGGCCAGCTCTGGAAATAGAAGTCAAATAACAGAGTCTGTGCCCCTTGGTGGTGGTGACAGGCCAATGAAGATAAAAGGAAGGAAATGTTTGGAATAATTACATTTGGGAAAATTATTATACAGAAATCTTGCTTGTAAGGAAGAATGAGTCTGTGGTATGAACGGTGTGAAAAGCTGTAAGTAGTAGGATTGATTTATGAAAATGTTGGCTGACTGAAAGTCAATTAGTTGTCTGAACCTTCATCTTTCGAACATATGACCTGGAAGGTTGTTCCTGCCAGTTTCTTCCCAAGTAAAAAAGTAGAAGTTGAAATCCCACATTAAGATTCATCTCCTTGGCTAGGCATAGTGTGTGTGCATGGAGGCCCAGCTTCTCAAGGGGCTTGCATTCAGGAGTTCAGGACCAGCCTGGGCAACATAGTGAGACTCTGTCTCAACAAACAACAAAAATTTCTTTTGCCTGGCAATCCTCAAGAAATACAGGCAAAGCCTTTGTTTGCCCTCATCCCCATGAGAGGGACATTGCACGAGGAAGAGACTGGCAGGTGGAGCAGCTGCTGCAAGCATCCCTCCTCAAGGCCCCATACTTTTCATGGAGCTCATTGCAACACTGGCCAGTAGAGAGTTTCAGACATTACCACAATGAATTTCTCCAGGCTTTGCTGTAGAAATTAAAGGCCCATTAAGTCTTTAAGGTAACAAAGCACTGTACACCTCAGCCTTCTTTTTATCCATCTGACTGATTTCTCTTCTCCCCACCCAGGATCATTGGCTCTGCTCCCACAGAAGTCATGCCAGCTCAACAGATGCTCCCTGGCCACGTGCTGTCAGGGAGCTTTGTGTTCCTTGTGCTGAGCGGTGGGGTGGCCAGGGGAGTGGAGCAGTGATAGGGCTCCATTTGCCAGGTGCCACTTCCCAGGCAGGAGGGCCTTGGGAGCACCAGAAATCCTGTGTCCATAATGACTGGCATGTTGTCTGGGCTGTAAGGGCCAGGGGCTTAAACTGACATGACAGTTTCCTGAATGCATTTCTTTTTCTTTTCTCCTCCTCCTCCTTCTCCTCCCTTCCTGTATTTCTTCCTCCTGTTTCTCCTCTTCTTGCTGCTCCTCCTCCTCCTCCTCCTTCTCTTTCTTATTCTTAGTACTGGAACTTAAACCTGAACACATAGCGAAATCTCTAGCCCTTTTTAATTTTTTAGAATTTTGAGACATGGTCTCACTATGTCACTAATTTGCCATGCTAGGCTTGAACTTACTATCCTCATGCCTCTGCCTCCTGGAATGTACCTCCACATCTGGCTCATTTCTGTGTTTCTTACCTCCTCAAACAGTCCTCATTAAAGTGGTCATGGACACAGCCTCCAGTGACCAGGAGTGGTTAGAAGGTGAAGACCAAGGTCAAAGCCTGAAGGTGGGAGCCATGTGTTTTGTAGGATGAGTGACACTAGACCAAAACGTGCTACTTCATTCATTCCCTCATTTGTTTTTATGCATTTATTGAGTACGTTGGGTTTGTTTGTTCATTTTTTCTGGTTTTTTTTTTTTTTTTTGAGACAGGATCTCACTCTGTAGCCCAGGCTGGTCCTGAGCTTACTACGGAGCCCAGGCTCGCCTTGAATTTATGGCAATTCTTCTGTCTCAGCCTCCTGAGCGCTGGTATTACAGGCTTGAGTAAGTTTTTGTAACCTGTACTCATGAAGATACAGAGAATATTTAGGAAACTTACAAATAATGGGAAATTTTAAGTCAGGCTAGAAGATGATATACTTCAGAAAATCTTTAGCACTTCACTTCTTGACATGTAATGCTTTGCACCTTGTCCATGTGAGGAAGAAAAAAAAAATGGTATTTTTACTCGTGAATTTTATTTTTATGTAGCTCCCTGCCAAGTACAATGAACAAAGAGCTTTTCCTGGTTTAGCAAAGGCTTGAAAGAGTTAATAGGAAAGAAATACAATATTGTGTTCTTTTACTGGCAGAATGTAGGCCAGTCATAACTTAAGGTTTCCAAACCTCTAACCTTCCCTTCTCAGCAGCTCCCCTCCCCCGTCCCTTCACCTGCTGCTACTGGAGGGTCTCAGAGTTTTAAATAGGTATCTGGTTTCACAGTAAAATTACTTTCTTTCCCCAGTCCTTCATGTCTCCTCTTGAGCTAGCTCTGGCACAGCAGAAAAGCTCGCTGTTTTTTCATTGGCCCGTGGAGAGCCAGAGCCAACTTCTTACTACACCAGGAACAGGAGGTCTCACAGACTTCATATTCTGTGCTTCTGCAGCTCTAACCAAACAAATCCCCTGCAGGAATGCTCTTTGACCTTAAGTTTTAGAGGAGATAAAAGAGCAGGTGCTTGGTTGACAATCTTTTTTGGAAGGAAGGACAGGTCCTAAAGAAAAATAAAGTTACATTCCCCAGTAAATCAGTTTTCAAGGTTAGGATTTTCTGTCTAAATGAAAAATGTTCACGGAATTGCCTATACTGGAAGCGTTTTACCTTAGATTGTAGGTTTACATGGAGAAAGCTAATCGAGACTGGGCTTGTAGAGGGGAGCTCTCTTTGTTATCACCTTTGGTCTTAACTTTAGGGAATCCAGGAGCCAGGTGTGGCAGATGTGCCTGTAATTCCAGCACTCTGGAAGCCTGAGCCAAGAGGATCACAAGTTCAAGTCCAGCTTCGGCTACTTAGCAACTTAGTGAAACCCTCCTTCAAAAATGATAAAAATAAAAAAAAAAACAGGCTGTAGATCCAGGTCTGTGTGAAAGTCCCTGGCTTGATCTCTAGTTGCGAATAAGCCAACAAGAACTTTAGAGGGGTCTGGCCTCATCAAGCCAAAACCTGGCTCCCGTAGGCTTGCTGCATCCGCTTCTTCCTAGTGTCCCGAATCTGAGCATTTCTCATAAAAACTTAGGTTCTTCTAGAATTCTGCATTACACTGGCAACCTTCTGTTACCAGGAAGCCAGGTCTCGATGCTGTTAGGAACTGGCTCCTTGCTTTCCTCAGTTCTTGTGCCTTGGATGAAAGAATTCAGACAAGACATATACACAGTACGTGGCCGTATAATGTACAGGTAGAATTTGTTGCATAATGGGTATAGACAGACATATCTTCAAACAAGAATGCAGGCAGTTACTGCCAAGACATTTGCCTCAAGAGGGACTTTGGATAGAGAGTTAGGCCTTTTAGCAATGTGATGAAGGCATATGCCCCAATGCAAGTTTGGATACATTTTTATGTGCACAGGAGTTACTTTAGGAGTTCAGGGAACTGGACTAATTATGTTGTTTATCAGCATTTTATTAAGACGTTACTTTGAAATTCCAGAATGTCTCCTTGTCTTTTCCAGATGGCAAGTGTTCCTCCAGGAAACTTCACAAAAGAAACTTAGGAGAGATGAATTCTTAATTTAAACCATATGCCAGCCTGTCTTAGTTACTTGTTGCTGGGACATGTTACCAAACACCCACAACTTCAGGGAGGAAAGATTTGTTTTAGCTCATAGTTTCAGGATGTCTCAGTCCATTCACGGATGTCTAGCAATAGCAAGAAGGCCTGGCAGAGGAGAGGCTCATACCATCAAAGAGGAAGAATGTCAGACCTTAAAAAAGCTGGGATAGGAGTTTATGGCCTTCCAGGTCATGCATCTGTGATCTATCTACCACATATCTTCTCCTCTAACATACAATTAAAGTCCACCCCTCCTGACCAGGCTCCACTGCCTGACAGCACATGAAATTCTTTACATCCAAATACATGAGGCTTTTGGGGGACATTACAGATCTAAACCATAACAAAGCCCAAGGCAGGAAGATCTTTATTTTCTTTTTAAAAATATTTATTTATTTATTTAGAGACAGGGTCTTGCTCTGAAGCCCAGATTGGTCCTGAACTCAATGTGTAGCCCAGGCTGGCCTTGGACTCATGGCTATCCTTCTGCTTCAGCGTCCCTCATACTGAGTTTACAGGCATATACCACCATGCCCAGCTTATTTGGTGCTGGGGATTTGACCAAAAAGCTGTGTGCTCACTAGGCAAGCACTTTAACTGCTATGCCATTCCTCTAGCACCGCAGAAAGATCTTTAAGCAACATTTGCCTTCCTAGTGTCACTGGGCCATACATTATGATAGCCAGGAATGCTGTATGCCTTGTTCTGGAAGTGTATGGTCCTCCGTCCCTGCTTCTGAGACCTGTCGAGTGAGGGCTTTGCTCCTTTTTTTAGGCATGCTATTTTGGACTCCCCCTCTTGTCCCTCAGACCTGGTGATATCTGACTACTTCTTGCCTAGCACTTCTAGCTTTCCCAGATCAAGTTAGAGATGAAACTCAAAACCGAGATTAGTTCTTTTTTTTTTTTTTTATTGAGGCAGAACCTTGTTCTATAGTTCCTGATGTTCTTGGACTCACTATGTAGCCCAGACGGGCCTCAAACTCACAGCAGTCCTCCTGTCTTAGCCTCCCGAGTGCTCAGATTACAGGTGTGCACCACCACACCCAGCTTATGTGCTGTTAGGGAATTGAACTCAGGGCCTTGCACATGCTAAGCAAGCACTTTAAGCTCTAAGCTATGCCCGCAGCTCCTGAGATTAGTTTTATATCATTCTTGAAAGAGTATGTACCAACTGCCTATCTTGTATTTTCTTTTCTTGTTTTGATTTGGTCACAAGTGCCAAGAATCCAACTTGAACCAGCAGACAGGAAATAGAATTTACTGATTCAAAGAATCTAAGTAAAGTCTGAAAAGTAAACCATAGAAAGGGCCATGACACAGCGGAGTGTCAGATGCAATGAAAAGCAAGCAGTCAAGCAGTGGCAGAATGGGTCCCCTTGCTCTCTGCCCCTACCTTCACTTCATTCTACAGAGTGCTACAGAGATCCTTTCACTCTTGAGCGGGCATCCTGGCTGATGGCAGCATTTAAATTTTATCTTGAAATACAGGGATTGATTCAACTTCTAAATGTTGGTTCTAACCATTCCAGGAATTGGCTGGGCTTGACCAATCAACTTAGCCGGAACAATCAACTATAGGCTGGGGAGGGATGCTATACTAATACGAGACTGGTCATGAGGTTCACCAAGTGTATGCAGATGCCATGAGGATATGGAAAGAATAATCTGTGTGAGCCACACAGCTACCCTAAGAGCCGTTAGTTACACCACCAACCAGGCCTGGTTGGCATCTGTCACCCTCCTACTGTGCCTCTCCAGTTGTTGTTGGACACAGACCAAGAACCAGACATGTTCAAGATAGTTTTAATACTTGAGATAGTTTCATTTGTGTATGTGTGTGTGTGTGTGTGTGTGTGTGTGTGTGTGTGTGTGAAGGGCTGGAGGGGAGATTAGAAGTAGAGAAAAAGACGCTGGGTAAGCTGGGCACTAAATTCCCACTCTGGTCCTTGCCAGAGAAGATCTGCTTTTCCCTATTTAAAATATCTCGATTGCCTGGACCAGCATCACAGGGTTCTAATGCCAGCTCTCTGGGAGACTGAGGCAGAAGAATGGCAAGTTCAAGCTCAACCTGGGCAATTTAACCACTTAGCAAGATCCTGTTCTCAAAAAAAGGGGGTGGGTGGGTGGGATGCAGACAGGGATTGTAGCTCTAATACAATATTAAAATATATAAAAATCTGGCTTTCACCGAAGTTATAACTTTAAAAAAATTATAAAGCAAAAAGAAAAGAAAGAAAGAAAGAAAGAAAAGAAAAGAAAAAGAAAAGGAAGGAAAAAAAAAGGTATTAGTCCAGCCCTCAAAGAGTAGCAGCTGCTTGAATAAGCTTGTGGCTATTTGGTCTGCCACAGGAGGAGAAGCCCTGACCTACTGTTAAATCCACTAGGGCTGGTCTCTTCTGAGATAAGCATCTCTGTGGGAGAGGTAGGTGGTGTGGCTGCTCCTCACAAGTGTGGACCTTGTCTTTTCAATAGAGTTTTCAGAGCCCACAGGAGGTGTTTGAAGCAAGAACAAGGTCTTAACTGCCCGTTGGATGAGAAGTAGAAAACATCTTCAGACCACAGGGAGACAGACACTTCAGTTTACGAGGAGACAGAGAGACACTCAGGCCCCTCAGATGAGATTTAAGAAGTGTGTGTCGGGTGAGGGGACATGTAGAGACGTGGATAAAGGTGAGATGAGCCTTTAGCTTTACATTTGGGAAGCACAGATCACCTGCTAGATGTAATAGCTTCATATCAACATGAGGACATAGTAGTGACATGCCAAAGGTCTTTCTTAAAATTTTTGAAGCAGCAATTTACTTGAAGACATTTTTTGCAGTTTTTAAAGTTACATAGCCAGGCTTGGTGGTACTAGCCTGTAATCCCAGCATACTGGGAGGCTGACGCAGGAGAATCACACGTTTAAGCCCAGTCTAGGCAGTTTAGCAACTTGGGAGGACCCTGTCTCCAAAGCAAAAATAAAAAGCAGAGTTCATATGAAAAGTTAATATGCAAGAATAATCAAGAAAACACTAAGAATATAAATTTTCTGGGAAGGGAAAGGATTAGCCCTTAAATTATACTAGACTCTTAAGAAAGACAGTCCTGATGTATGAATAGAGACATACAAGTGATATACAACAGAACGTCTACAAGTAGGACTAAGAACTCACAGAAATTTAGTATACAATCAAGATGGATTTTCAAATCATTGCAATGAAGAACTTTTTCCTCAGTATTGAGAATGAAACTAATGAAGATTTGATTTAAGTTCAGGAAGCAGCCAGTGAGTAATTTCCAACATCATTTCATTAAGGAAGTACTTAGGAGTTAGAAACCAACTGTACTTTAGCCAAATTATAATTTAACACAATTTAACCCTTGTATCCAATTCTTACGTTCAGAGGCTTGGGCTGCTCTAGAAACCACATGCAGCTTCTGCCTGGATTATGACATTATTCATGGTCTATTTAGATTTTTTTTTTTGAGACAGGTTCTCACTCTGTCTTCGAGACTGGTTAAGAGCTCACTATGTAGCCCAGCCTGGCCTCGAACTCACAACAATTCTCCTGCCTCAGCCTTCCCCTGTGCTAGGATTACAGGCATGCGGCACCATGCCAGGTTTATGTTGTACTAGGGAATCAACTGAGCTCTTCCATCAGCCCTATGGAGATATCAAAGTCCATCTTCTGACCAAATAATCAGGTAAACATCTGAGTACAAGTTTTGTTTAGCAGACAACATGGAATATGTCCCAGGGATGAGTTATATATGTCTACCTAGGTGCCTGACAGGTTTCTGATAGTAGGAAGTTTTAACTTTGAAGTAAATGAAAGTACTGCTCAGTCTCCAAATAACACTGCTTACCATACCCTTTCTTTTTCTGTTCTGTGTTGGTTTTAGCAGATCCTCTTTGGAACATAAAGAAGGATTAAAACTAACTCTGTAGCAATACTAGGATTATGGGTTTAGGAGAGTAAATCTTGGGTTGGCTGTGAGATGTTTAAATCTCACTTAAATCTCATTCTGAAGAAAGCAGCTGTGGGAGAGGCAGCTCTGAGTTGGGTTATGTTTATCTCTGGCTCTGCAAGATCAGATTGTAAAAGTATCACAGTCTTTGGTGCTTAGGTGGATGGATTGTTATGGGAAAGCATGATGGGTTGCTAGTGATAGTGATTACACCTGAAAACTAACTGGGATCCTGGACCTAGCTGTCATTCCTGTCATCGGAGCAAATGTCAAGGATAGCAGATACCACAGACATTGAAATACTTATCTTCTTGTCTATGCCTACAGTTGTCCCTGAAGATTAGCATAAAACTAGAGAATTGGGCTGGGGCCTAGCACAGCGGGTAAAGCACTTGCCTACCAAGCACAAGGCCCTGGGTTCAATTCCTCAGCAACATATAAGCTGGGTATGGTGGTACATGCCTGTAATCCCAGCACTCTGGGAGGCTGAGGCTGAAAGATTGCTGTGAGTTCAGGGACAGCCTCTGCTCTATAGTGAATCCAAGACCAGCCTGGACTACAGAGGGAGACCCTGTCTCAAACAAAACAAAACAAAACAAAACAAAAAAACAAAAAAAAAACCTAGAAAATTTTAGGATATGATCTGGATCCAGCTGTAATACCATTTTTCTTCTTTCTTTGCTTAAAACCTCTCTTCCTTCTTCTGGATATGATCGCTCATCACACTCCAGTCTGTTATGCTGCCGTAGAGGTACAGGGTGGGGCAAGATTAATATTCCATCTCTCCCTTATTTCCACCTTTTCTTTTCCAGCAACAGCTGCAAGCCTATGTGGCCTGGGTGAATGCTCAGCTGAAGAAGAGGCCATCAGTGAAGCCAGTACAGGACCTGCGACAGGATCTTCGGGATGGGGTGATACTGGCATATCTCATCGAGATTGTTGGTCAGTTGATTCCAGACTCTGATGTTACCATAGACTAGAATGTGGCTACCTTTATCCTGCATAAGCCCTTCAAAGCAGGCTGTTTCTTCTTTAGACTATAAGGCAATGGAAATAGAAAATGCTTAAAATACTTGCTGAAGCTGCCTGTGGTGGCACACACTAATCCTAGCATTCTGGGAGGTCAAGGGAGAAGAGTCACAAGTTTGACTCCACCCTGGGCAATGTAAATGATTTGGTGAGACCCTGTCTCAAGGAACAGAGAAAGAAGAGATTGGGGTTATGGCTCACTGGGAAAGCCCTGGGTTCAATCACAGGTATCAAAGGAAAGCAAGCCAAAAAAAGAAGAAAAAAAATCAATGACAAAAACAGTCTTGCTCATGGTTAACTAATTTGTTTATTGCTCAATAAACACTGTGTGCCAGGTACTGTATTATGCTTGGGAATATGATGAACATAGTCAGTGTTCTCAAGAATCCTGATCCAAGTGGGAAGAGGTGAAGCCAGTTCCTTTCAGGTACCTAGTATTCTGATGAGGTGATCAGCTAGAAGAATGTGTAGAAGGGAACCCTGCCTAGTTTCATTATTTCAGGGGTCGCTGACCACAAGAATTAAAGTCTGTACCAAGGCCTTAAAAAAGAACTGATGATGTCTACATGGAAACCCACCAGGGGAGCTAGCTGATGTCTAAAACAAGACCAGAAAGGGAAGTAGCAATCACATAAAAAGAGGGTATGTTACCAGCAAAAGGACCACCATCTGCTATATAAAAAGTTTTTTTTCTTGTGAAGCTCTGGTACCATTCTTACTGGGTGATACCATAACCGTTTTCCATAGCATTTGCCCATAGCTCTGTAGTCATTTCTCTTATTGAATGGTAATTGGTGATATCATTTGTTCACCTACCTGACTCTTTTATATACACCGAGGTCTTTCAAGGCATGCACAATATAATTTTTTTTTTGTTTCCACAATCTCTCGTGAGGTGCATGTAACAGGCGATCAAACATTTGATGCTTACTATTCAGACGACCTTGCTTAGAGTCCTTGAGGGATGTGGGGCTTGCAGGTGGAAAGGAAGAAGCAAGGTTTGCGACAGGCAGCCTGTCTTTGAGTCCTTTGTAGGTACAACTCACAAGTTCATCAGAGTGTTCATTTGTAGTAATAATGACATAATAACAATATGACAATGCCAGTAATAACAGCAGCTACCAGGAACACTTCTTCTTCCTCCTCGTCCTCTTCTTCCTCTTCCTCCTCTTCCTCTTCTTCCTCTTCCTCTTCCTCCTCCTCCTCCTCCTCCTCGTCCTCCTCCTCCTCCTCCTCGTCCTCCTCCTCCTCCTCCTCTTCTTCTTCTTCTTCTTCTTCTTCTTCTTCTTCTTCTTCTTCTTTTGAGACAGGGTCTCGCTCTGTAGCCCAGTCTTGTCCTGACTGAACTCACTATGGAGCCCAGGCTGGCCTTGGACTCACAGCAATCATCCTGCCTCAACTTCCTGAATGCTGGGATTACAGGTGTGTGCCACCATGCCCAGTTTATGTGGTGCTGGGGAATCAAACTCGGAACTTAGTACTTGACTAAGCACTAGTGCTTTAACCGCTGAGCCATTCCTCCAGCCCCAGAACACCTTCTATCTTGTTTAATTTCATTTAATCATCACAGGCTAGGCAAACAGACACTGCTATCCCAACCTTCAAGAAACAACTTTAAAAGAAGACTTTCAAATATAAATAAATTTACTAAGTACTTATTATGTGTCAAAGAAGCTATTGGTTCTCGGCCTTTTGGCTCAGATCAAGTGCAAACAAAGAAGCTAAGCATACTATTTTGATTTACTTATGATACAGGTATAAGCAAGGGTTGAGTATCCCATGCAAAATGCTCATAAGTGGGTCAGATTTTGGAATATTACAACAGAGCACTGCTAATCCAAAAATCTGAAATCTGGAGCACTTCAGATTTCAGATTTTTATACTAGTGATGCTAAGCCTCCAGTATTCTTTTATAAACTTTAGAGAGGCCAAGCAACTTTACAAGGTCATCTCATTATAAATGCCAAAATAGAGGTACAAACCTAGATCTTAATTCCAAAGCCCATTTTTTAAAAACTTAATTTTTCATCCATTTAAATATTTAAATGGACCCTATTTTTCTGTATTTTTCTTATAGGAAAGGACATGAAGGCAAAAGCCTTTTCCCCATCTGTGTCTTCCACTAGCTCCCCACTCTCTTTTCTGAAGGCAACTAGTATTAGCAATTTCTTGCATTTCTTTTCAGAGATATTTTGTATATCTAGAAACAGTATGAATATATATTTTTGTTTTTAAATAGTGCTGTCATTTGGCTCTAGTGGCCCCCAAAGCCTCATATACTTATACATGGAGGAGTAACTGGGGAACTGTGTGTTACTGGGAGGTAGGGCCTGCAGATGTGTGAGTCTGACTTGTGGCAGTCAGTTGAGACTAAGGGGTTGCCCAGGGCAGACTTTTTAGGTGTTTGTTATTGAGTAGTGGGCCAGGAAGAGAGGGAGGAGCACCCAGCCTGGGTGTTGGGGGCCCCAGCTGGCAGCTTGAACTGCATAGGGAAAGGAAGAAGAAGAAACATTGTCATAGCTTCTTCCTGGGAAAGCAAGAGCCTTTCCCTGAGTCTGCAGGCATGGCTTGCTCCTGCTTTCTCTTGGCTTTTGTTTGCAGTGGGGTGAGCAGCTCTCCTGCTTCTGCCCCATTCATGGGCTGTGAGACCTTCTGAAACTGTGAGCTAAATAAATCTTTCCTCTCTCAAGTGGTGGATGTAAGTATTTTGTCACAGCAATGAATAAGTAACTACAGCAAACAGTACTTTCTTTTTCTTTTTGTGTTATTGGGGATTGAATGCAGAGCTCCTCCTGCCCCCCACTTCCTTGCTCACTCCCCTCCAGCCACACTGGTCTGGTGCTGTTCTTACTATATGCTGACTTCATTCCCTCCTGGGTTTGTATCTGTGCTTCCTCAGTCTGGAATCCTTTTTTTTTTTTTAATGCTTCCTTTTCAAATTTTAGCAACTCTAGTTTTATTTGGTCTCTGCAGAAATATCAGAATAGAGGCAATGATCACTCTCCTTTATTTTTTCCTCAGATTACCTACCATTACCTGAAATTATATTAAACATTAATTTGTTGATGTGGTTGTTATCTGCCATCCTTGTAGTTGTAGACTCTTGTGAAAGGGGACTTCGTTAACTGTGTTCACTGTTGTCTGGTGCCTAGAACAGTGCCTGACACACAGGGTTTACACTATGAATATCTGCTGAATATTCACAGCAACCTCCTAGTAACTTTATGGTCCCTGGGCTTAGATTTGAAAGTTGGGAGACCATTCAAAAGGCTTTCATTTCTGTATTCCTCATCTAAGTGACAAACACTGGGACTTAATTCACTTGTGCATTTACGGATAATTTTAGTGCCCACATCAAATACTTCCTTCCTTGGTGCCTGGCTACTGTGAAATTTTGGTAATACTCTTCCCTGTAATATATATTTTCTCTCCCTAACAGCAGGGGAAAAGCTGAGTGGGGTACAGTTGAGTCCTAGTAACCAACAAGAGATGAAGAATAATGTGGAGAAAGTGCTTCAGTTCGTGGCTTCCAAAAAGATTCGCATGCACCAGACGTCAGCTAAAGGTCAGTCAGTATCTCATCCCATCCTGGGTGGTTGAGTGCATTCGGCGTTACTGGTGTTTGACATCTCAGGAGTGCTCTTGTTGTGCAGCTGAAAGTTATGAGCAGACTAGAGTAGGAACAGGCCACGGTCGCATATCATTTTTTTCTATAGAGACAAATGATTATTAAAATCCATGTGCTTTGGAAACCTGGCTGGAGATGGAAGTTCTCTGTTCCTTTTAATTGAATACTGATGTACTTGAGTGTGTGTGTGTGTGTGTGTGGGGCAGTTAATTTTAACAGAATAAATGACAAAATTAGGATATTAATTTTATAATTCTCATTTAAGTTATCAAAAATGAAGATAGATTACATTTTTCAAGTTCCTTGTGTTTCATGACCAAGTGTTATTTCAAATTGTCATAACCTATGCTTTTTTCCATCCAGTTTTCTAGAAGCCAAATTTTTACAAAATTTCTTTTTTTGGATATCAGAACATTCCAGGCAGGATTAAAGGGTCTCTGTGACCTCTGCAAATGCTGTGGTAGCAGGACCCAGTGGGTTTGCCTGGCTGCGGGGAAGGAGCAGTATGGGTGTCCTGAGAAAGCACTGGCTCCCTGGTCCTCTGGATCTGATTCTGTTTCCGCTTCAGATTCTCACTCTTACTGGTTATGGGTCTAATGAAATGGGGAGCAGAAGGGAGCTTTCCTTTCTTGTAGGATTACTGGGGCTCTCTGTGTTGGGGTCATTCAGGTGGGCATGTGGCAGAAAGTATCCAACAACCCCTTTCCAAGCTTTGCACATTTCAAAGATTTTTGAAGCTAAACAAATAGACTTTTACCCATTTTCTTATGTTAACTTTCACAAGATCTATCACATTGTTTTTTTTTTTTTTTTTGCCTGCTTTCCTTCCCCCCCCCCCCCCCCCCCCCCCCCACCCAGGGCAGAATTTAGAGTGCCATATCTTTTATGTGTTCCCCATGTGAAGTGGGCTTGGGGATCTGGCCCAGTAAGGTTGGTTATTTTAAGGGATTAGTGAAATTCAGGGCAGCGTTTTCTTTTACCGGGAGAAATGCAATCATTTCCTAATTAGTCTTGTTGCATTGATTTTTGTCCCCCTCCTTTCTGCTTTCTACACAGTAGCTAGAATGACCTAGCAGTACATATGCTTATGCTAGCACTCTGCATCTGAGGGACCTCAGGACAAAATCCAGAGTCTTTCCTGTGGCTTACCCTGTCCCATATGACCCACTTGTGATTCCTACCCTTACAGCCTTGTCTTTCTCCTCTCCCCCTGGATCCCCCTGACTATACTGATCTTTCTTTCTGTCTTTCTTTCCTTTGTGTGTGTGTGTGTGTGTGTGTGTGTGTGTGTGTGTGGTGGGGGGAGACAGGGTCTTGCTTTGTAATCCAGGTTGATCTTGAACTTACTATGTAGTTCAGGCTGGCCTTGAACTCAGTCCTCCTGCCTCAGCCTCCCAAGTGCTGAGATTACAGGCGTGTGCCACTATGCCTGGTTTATGTGGTGCTGGGGAATCAAACCCAGAGCCTTGTGCTTGCTAGGCCAATGCTCTAGCCACTGAGCTATGTCCTATGCAGATCTTCTTTTAGTTCCTCCCCGACAGTGCTAGACCACACACATACAGTGTCACAGAGGCAACTTAAGTTTCTAATAGCTATAGTATCACAAAGAAACAGGTGAAATTAATTTTAATAATATATTTTATCTAACCAGGTATACCAAATATCATTTCAGCATGAAATCAGTATAAAAAGTTAATTAATATTTTGCAGTCTATGCTGATATTTTTTATTCCCCTGTGTGCAGGTGTTAAGTAAGTACTGCACGTAGAGCACATTTCAGGTCAGGGTAGTAATATTTTAAAGGATTAAAAAAAAAGAGTAGTGACATTTTAAGTGCTCAAAAGCCACATGTAGACCCCATATGAGACAGTGCAGCCCAATATGTCATGTCCTCTGACCTCCAGCCTTACATGCTTACTGGTCCTTCTTCCCAGACCACTCTTTTCACTTCTCTCCTCCTATCTGATGGGCCATTATTCATCAATCAAGCCTCAGTTGAGGAATCTCTTCCCCTAGGCATCCCTGAGCCCTGTTAGATGCCTTTGCTCTGAGCTCCCAAAGATTCCGGTACTTTTATTCCAGTATATTTTTGTGCTATGTTGTAATAGTTTAAAAATCCCAGTCTCCCTTATTGAACATGCCTTCGCAAGGACAAGGGCCTTGATTGACTGGCTTGCCTGTTCCACTAGCAGAAGTCGAAGTCCTCTACTTTCGCTTTTCCCTCAGGATCTCTTGTTCTCTCCTTCAGACATTGTGGAAGGAAATCTAAAGTCCATCATGAGGCTGGTGCTTGCCTTGGCAGCTCATTTCAAACCTGGCTGTAGCAGGACAGTGAACCAAGGTCGGGACCAAAGAGCCCCTGTGCAGAGTCACCAGCCACACTGTGCCACTGCGGTGGCCCAAGGAGCAGCTGCTGCCCTGGCTGACGTGTGCCATGATATGTCACGGTCAGGACGGGATGTCTTCCGATACAGGCAAAGGTAAGGGGAGGCCTCTGCAGATGGAAACGGATCCCGCCTTTTGATATTCTTTCCCTTACATGCGATAGTGCAGAAATATCAGCTGAACAGCCCCGTATTACAGAGAACCTGGAATGAGGCTGAGGAGGGTACTCCAGAAGAGAAAAACACTTTCTTTTGTAGTTAGCCAAATGAAAGGACACTTCATGTGTACATTTTTGCTCTGGTGTCCGAATTTTAAACAGATGCCCTTGCCACAGTGTGTTTTCTTCTGGGAGATATACAGGGACAGCGCTGTGGTCCATGTTGGGGAGGCCCTACCCTGACTGGATCCAGAAGGCTGCTCTGTCCTGGAAAGTCACAGCAGGAAGTGACTTTGAAGGTTGTGTGTCTCCCGAGGGGGAGTGTGACCCTGAAGTGTTGCGGAAATCAGTTAAAGGACTTGTTTTTGTGTCTCGTTTCTGCACCAGGTTTCATGTGTCTCTGAGGCGGGCTTTACCTTTTCCATCTTCTTACGTGTAGTGCTCATGGCATGGTAGTGTGTCTGTATTAGCAGGGTTGAGCTGAACTGCAGGACTGACACCTGTCCTTTGCTGTTACCCCTGGCTGTAGGAACAGCAGCTTGGACGAAGAGATCGAGAATCCGTACTGGAGCGTGCGGGCACTGGTGCAGCAGTACGAAGGGCAGCGAAGGTCCCCGTCTGAGTCCAGCTGCTCCAGGTAATTGCTTCCCACTAACATCCTGAAGGAAGGCTCATTCTTGGGGATTCCCAGGCTGTCCTGTAAGCCTTAAAAACAGCTAGCCCCATGTTCTTTTATGAGCTTAAAGGGACAGGCCTCTGCATTATCTGTGGTTTTGTGTGTGTAGGTTGCTGGTGAATTTCCTACATGTGAAAATTGTGCTGAGCCCCCATGACTGGGATCTGTTGGAACCCAGCCCAAACACAGCTGCCAGTGTTTATGACAGCTAGTTCCATTGCACCGTTTTGAAGACTGAGCATAACTCTAAGTTATGGACTCGGGTGGCAGCATAAAGCTCACAGCAGAAGAGGAAAGTGAGCAGAGCTGTCCAAAGCTTTAGAGCGTTTTCAACATGTGTTTAACAGAGCTGAGAATCATGGCAGTTGGTATGCATTTGAGTGGGTAAATGACATTTGCAACTGAGGCCAAGGCTGGCTGTCTCCCTCAGAGCCAAGTGCAGGGACCAGAACAGGATACCATGCGCTAAGAAAAGCCCACCTAATGCCAAGTTACAGCAGCACAAAAAGATGATGTTCCTGGCTCATGTAAATTATACTCCCATAAACATATCTACAGATCATATTAGCTTATTTACTAACTTGATTTTGTTGCTGAATTATGTTTAATTTATGCTCTGACCTCTCCTTTCCTACCCTGACCCAGCACAGTCTGTTCTAATTAAGCCTCTCTCATATGTATTTTGTTTTCTTCCTCTCTCTTCTTCTCATGAAATACCATTTTATCAGGGCTGAGGATATAGGCTCAGTGGTTAAAGTTCTTTTGTTGTTGTTGTTGTTTGAGGCAGGGTCTCGCTCTGTAGCCAGGGTTGGTCCTGAACTCACTATGCAGCCCAGGCTGGCCTTGGACTCCCCAGAGCTGGTGTTTCAGGTGTGAGCCTCCAAGCCCAGATTATGTAATGCTGGTGAATGGAACTCTGGGCCTTGTGCTCTGTAGGCAAGCACTTTAACCACTGTGCCATTCCTCCAGCTCCTCAGGATGAAAGTGCTTGCCTAGCAAGCACAAGGCTCTGGGTTCGATTTCCCAGTACCACATAAGCCAGGCGTGGTGGCACATGCCTGTAATCCCAGGATTTAGGGAGGCTGAGGCAGGGGGATTACCATGAGTTCAAGGCCAGCCTGGGCTACATAGTGAGACCCTGACTCAAAAAAAAGCCATCTTACTATAATAGACCACTTCCTAATTTATTGAGATCATATGGAACTTCTCTCTCCGGCATTTTAATATGCTCGTAGCCTTGTTCAGCTTTAAAATTTTCAATTTAATAGGCGTGCATTTTGATTTCTAAAGTGCACATAACATAAAAATAACCTTCAATTATTTTAAAGTGTACAATTTAGTGTCATTTAGTAACCTTCATAATGACATGTAACCTTTACCTTTGTCCACTTAGAACACATCCTCATCACCCCAAAATGAAACTCATTCTACTAAGCAATAGATGCGCTTTTTTTTTTTTTTTTTGTGGTACTGGGGATTGAGCACAGGGCCTTTGCACTGAGCTAAATCCCCTGCCCGTTTTTGATTTTAAGACAGTTTCTCCAAGTTGCTAGGTTGCCTAGGTTGAGCTTGAACTTGATCCTCCTGCCTCCACCTCCCCAGGTGCCAAGATTTCAGGCCCGTGCTACCAGGCCCAGCTAGGTATGCTTTTAATGGGGATCTCAACTATTGATACCTACCTTATTAGGCTTGGACCACCAGGACCTCCAGAGCACTGGGTTCCGAATCAGTGTTTCCTTGTATGATGAGATTCATTGCTTCCTCCTTATCCTGAGCTAACAGTGCCTGCCTGAGCTACAGAGAGAGGGAAGAGTCTGAATCCTTGTCCAGGCAGGACCAGACTGGGCTGGAGCTCTGACACTGTGAATGAGGGACCCACTGGAGATCTGGCAGGAGAGGGGGATGGCACTTTTTTATTCTAGAGGAGTCCGGACAACAGTTTGCATTTCCCATCCTCTGTTTTCCTCTCCCTTGTGATTCTGCCCTCTTCTTCCAAGGCCAGCCTCCCCCTCATCTCTTTGGGATGCCCAGTCAGCAGCCCTTTTCTTCCGTGAACTCCCGGGTAGGAGTGGGACTTGATACCCGGCCCCTCCCCACCTGTCTTCCTCGGGAATCCCCAAAGGCCCCGTGGTGGGAGCGGTTCTGTAGGCATGGAAGTTAGCCCCTGGTGTCCCAGCCCCTTTCCCTGCTGTTCCAGGGTCGCCCTGGCCGCCTGTTGCTCCGTGAACCTCGGACCAGCCACTTGTAGCAAAATGATCCTTAGCTGCGAGAAAAAGAACACAGGAAGAGCCGGGGGCAAGGTGGGAGCAGATGGGGATCCGCCGGTTTCCGGAGAGAGCTCGCGTCGCCACCCCGCCGCCCCCACCCTCCCCGGGAAGCCGGCCGGGCTCCGCGTGGCTCAGACCTCCTGCCCGTCGCGTCCACGCCGGGAGGGGTCAGGCGGATCCGGCCTGCCCGCAGCGCCAGGCCCCCCACGGCCCCCTCGAGATTCTCGCGACCCGCCGCCCCGCCCCGCCCCACCCGGGCCCGCCCTGCCTCGGCCCGAACGGCGGCGGGCGGTCCCGGGCTCGGCCGGAGCCGGCGCGGCGCGGCGCTCCGCGGGTGACAGCCGGGCGGAGCGGAGGGGCGCGCGGGGGGGCCGGAGGCGGCGCGCCGGGGGGCCGCGCTGAGCGCCGCTGCCGCTCTCGGGTCGGAGATGGGGTGAGATGCCCGCGCCCGGCGGGATGCCCGGAGCCACGCGGCCGCGGAGCCCGCCCGGCGGCTGCCGGGGACCGGCCGCCCGCGAGAGGAGGCGGCTTCCGCCGAGGCCCGGCTGCGGCGGGGTCTGAGGTGCCGGACCGCGCGCCCCGCGCCCGGAGCATCCCCCGCTCCACGGCCGAGACGCCGGCCCCCGCCCGGGCTACTTTCTCCCGCGATCGGGGCGAGCCAGTCTGCTGCCTGGCTTGTCCGTGGCGTCGCTCTTCTGGCCCCTGCGCGGGGAGACATGCCCGAAATTGGGAGCGATGTGACACTCTGCCTCCCACTTCACCCAGGGAAGCAGGCTTGCTGAAGCCGGAGCCAGGAGGGGAACCATGGGAGGGACACAAGTCAAATGGTGAGCGGAAACCACTTTGGCTCCGGAGGTGGGGGCAAGGGTGGCCGCGGGGCCGGGCTGGGGGATGCGGTCGGCCCGAGCCGCGTGGGATAGGTGGGGCGCTGCACTGGGCAGGAGGACGGGATGCTGGCCTAGGAGTATGAGTGAAATACCGGAGGGCGTAGGAATGAGCCGGCTACTGGCGAAGGAAGGACTGGCCTTCTAGCCTGTGTCTCTGCGAGGGAGGATACTTCAGGAGGGGACAGGCTCTTAATGCCAGTTACCGGTTTTTTTTTTTTTTAATTGTTTTGAATCTAATTTGGAAGTATCATTGCGGGAGCGAGGGTGGCTTGTCTGATAAATTAAGATGGGAGGGATATTAGACCGGTGGGGATTAAGAAGCGTATCATTCGGACCTGATTTAATCTGACTTTCTTTGACCCTAGAAAGGATTATGATGGCATGTAGAGGATTATTTGTTTATAAGACAGGACTTTGTACTACTCTCAGGGAGGAGCCTACATCCTAGAATCAATTAGCATTAAAATACTTTTATTTGCCCTGAGTCAGAGGATTTAATTTACTTTCCTCTACCTTAAAATACTGGCTTTTTGCTTTAGGATTTTCCTTCCTTGGGTCCTTTGACTTGGCCCTCTAGGTGCCTGGTCTTACCTCCGTGGCCTCACCCTGGCAGCCTCAATTGAAGAAAGAGAAATGTTGTTTTCCTTGGGCTGTTCTGCCACTCCCCCGGTGGGGTTGGGTATCCAGACATCCGCCTCCTTCTGCCCTTATATGGGAGACAGCTCCCTGGGGAGGGAGGAGGTGGAGCTGGGCATGCGTCTGTGCTTTCAGGAAAGCAGTTTTCCCGCATCCTAGGTTCACACCGCACCCTCCCCAGCGTGTCTCGCACATACCTCCCGTGGTCCAGCCAAATGCAGACATTAGAACATGTCATCCACAGCACCTCGTCAGCTGAGGAAGTGGTGTTATCTTATTCCTCAAAGAGAAGCAGCTGTTTTAGGCATCTTTCTGCATCTTTCCATTTCCATGTCTGCAAAATGTAAATGCTGGAGCTTGAGCAGTTATAAATCTGTTGTCCTTACAAAGGAAGAAGTACCCTTAGCGGGACCTTTTCCCGATGCTAATTGCTGTTGGCCTGGAAGTCAGTTGCCTAAGTGGTGAAAGCTGGATGAGTGTTCTGGAAGGCCCTTTCCATTTATTTATTCATGAATACCAAGCCCATGGCCTTCACACTGGGCTATATCCCCAGCTCATTTGTGTATGCTAGATCTGGAGACAGGGGTCTCATGACGTCACTAGGTTACCCAGACCAGGCTTGAATTTGTGATCTTCATGCCTCAGCAGAGGTGGGATTACCGGTGTGTGCCACCAGGCCCAGCACCTCTCACCAGTTTTGAGTATAGCTTCTTGTCTTCCCTCACCCCTTTGGCCTATTCAAGTTGTTGATCTATAAATATGATTTAACAGCTTTGCTTGGTTTGAAGCAGCATAATACTTGAATTTTTTTTCTTTTTAATTCTAAGAAAAGAACATACTATACTGATTGAGGTCAATCCAAACCAAAGTTCTCCAATTGTGGACATCAAAGAGGATGAGACACTCATCCTCAGACTCCTTCATGGGTTTTGAAGTCTCTGGTTCCTTCACTGTATGTGGTTCTTGTTTCTTACTGGTTTCCAGGAAGATGAAATGCTAACTCTAATCAGTGTTGTGAGGATTAGCCTGGCAGACTTCAGGGGCACATTAAGTGGGTCAGTGAATCCTAGACAGTTTCACTGTTGTCTGGGTGATGGATTTGGAAGGAATGCCCAAGAGGGGGCTGGGTCTTCAGACCCCACAGCCCCTGAGATTCCTTCATTTCTGATGTTCTCAAGATACAGCGCAAAAAAGAAATAGCTCTTCAGACTTCTTGATCCCTATAGAGAAGCATCAGCTCCATACTCCCATCTTGTCTTGCCAACCTGCTGTTACGGAGATTTGGAATTCGGCTTCCCTGAAAATCTGACCAGTTCCTCCCAAAGCTAGTAATTACATCAGTAATTCAGAATTATTGAGAGGGAGAGGTTTCTTATGACAATTTGAGATACAAATAAATCTTTAGTGGGCGGAAATCAAGTAAACCACCATTCCTAGCAAGTTGTTCTCCGTTTCGCATAATGCCCTTTTCATATTCTGGCTCAGTTGTTGAAAGATTCCTGCTTCTTTTCGGGGCCTGGCACTGTGCACACTAGCAATTTCCACCCTTGAACTAACTCCTCCTTCTCCCTCCTTTGGATCAGCCGATCTCATCTGTGATCACTCTGCTGGCATTGCTTGTGTTCAGAGATAAGTATATTGGAAATGGGATTACCTTCCAGTTCCAGAAATCACTAAGATACATGTAGGAGTTAGTCTCTGAACTATGGACCAAAGGATGATGGTGGTAGAGGTAAAACAATAAAACTTGGAATTCCTTAAATGTTAGATTCTTATCCTTCTGATAATTCTGTTCTCAGTCAGTTACACTTAAAGGCAGCTTTATTGTGGGAAAGTCTTCCTGGGAGTAGGTTATTCATTCATATATTTGTTTAATTCATTCAGTAAGTTCATTATTCAGCAGATACTTGTTCTTATTGTGGGCTAGAGGCACTTGAGGTAAGATAAGAACGTGTCTCTAGAATAAATAATGAAGGTTGGCTTCTAAACCACTGTTCATAATAATTGTTTCTCTTCCTTTCTCTTTGATCACAGCCTGACTTCACCTAGTCCAATCCACAGTGCAAAGAGTGAATCCATTATAACCCAGTCAGAGGAGAAGGCAGATTTTGTGATTATTCCCTCGGAAGGAATAGAGAACAGAACAGGTACTGTTTGTCTGCTTGCCTCAGCAGGCTCAAGGAAAGGCCTCAGTGCAGAATTAGGAGGTCCTGACTATCTACCTCTAAGCTCCCTGACCACTTCCCTGTCCATGGTCCGCGCTTGCAGGGTCAGCTCTGGAGAGCTGATCCAATGCCTTGGAGCAAATCAGTGTGCTTATCGTCTTACAGAGAGTCCTTTCTGGTGTCCTTGCTGCAGCAGCACAAACAAGCTCTTCTTCAGCTGGGAAGAAGACGACAGTCAGAAGCCTTAATCAAGCAAACAATGTTTATTATCCTTGTTTTATACAGTAATTTTGGTACTTGTTAAGCTTAAACATAGTACAAACCGAGATTTGGCTGGGCATGAGGGCTACAGAAAGGACCATAAAGAGTTCCTTTGTTTATACGTCTCCTTAGTCTGCCTCATTTGTCTTCTTTTTCCTTACATAAACATAAAGAGAAGCACGGACCGAAACAAAGCACAAGAGTTAGATTGAATTTTGTTCATTCGTAATGGTTGTAGCGAAACTGAGCTGCCAGAAGAAAAACTAGAACTGAATTCCTCAGCACTCTGTTCCCCATCAGCTCTGGTGCCTTAGGAAGGGAAAGCAGGACTAGTTAATGAGTGCCTGCTCTGGACCAGTACCTCTAGGCCATGTGCTTTATTTATTTATTTATGTGTTGGGATTAAACAGTGCAGACTAGGCAAGGGCTCTAACACTGAGCCACATAACCAGCCTGTAAAATACTTCTTGAGCACAGACTAGAGGAATTATACTTCTCTTGTGGATGATGAAACTTACTCAGAGTATGTCCTTCTGTATTCCATAATTCATTTTAATTGACTGTACAGTTAGGATAGAAAAAATAGGCAGGAAAACCAAACCAAAGGAGATTTGAAGGCAGGGAAATAAAATGTGGGAGTGTTATTCTACGGTTTTGTAAGTGTGCTTGTTCTGGTTTGTTTCCTGTGAAAGTCACACAATGTCATATGTGAAAGGAATTCAGTTATTACTCAAAAGAGTCAAAGGAATATTAAATTATGGTCTCCTTCCTAAGGCTCCAGAGTCATGAACAGGAATTTTGTTTTTATTGCATCTGTCAGTTCCTCTTTGTACATGTATGGGACAAGTCAGCCTCTGAGAACGGCAGCCCAGTAAATCTCTGTGCTCTGTATCAATATTCTGATGGTGGGGTTCTGCTTCTTCTAAAGGCTTACAAGGATAGACTTCCCTAGTTAGCTGGAGTTAAATTCCAGCTCCTTGTGCCTCACGACCCCACCTGGTGGAGAGTCCTGTTTGTGAGGACAGGTTCAGAAAGCAGGTGACCTGCCCCCGTGAGCTGCCCGGTGAATGCTGTCTACCGGACTTCAATATGAACTCTACTCCCTCCTTTCATTTTATAGAGGAGACAGGCTCTCCATTATCCCGAGACTGGCGGCCAGGAAGCCCTGGAACCTATCTAGAGACCTCATGGGAAGAACAGCTGTTGGAACAACAAGAACACTTAGAAAAAGAAATGGAGGAAGCAAAGAAAATGATATCAGGACTACAGGTAGCTCTTTCCCTTTCTATTTGTCCTTAGCAAACCAATTATTTCTAAGTTGCTATTATCAATTGAAAAAAAATCCTCTTGATTTTAGTTTTGTGAGAGACCAGAATTGAAGGGGACATTAGAACAGTGCACAAAGAGCACATGTTCCTTGCATGTGGGTGCGTTAGGTGGACTTTGGACTGGGGGTGAGCACAGCTGTTAGATTTTTGTGCAGGCTCAGAAGCCATTGCCAGCCCTGCTCCAGCTGGTATTCTGACTTTGCTTCACAGGAGAGTTTCTTTCCTTTATGCAACTGCAGACCTGCAGTTGCTGCTTTGAGCAAAGAATGGCACTGCGAATAGGCAGAAATTTTCTCTCAGGAATTCTCTAGTGGGAAAGGTAGAAGAGCTAGTAGTGCCACCAGGTTTCCATTTGAGTGTAGCTAATGATTCAGCTCACTCCAAGTGCATTTGCCACTGGCTGCCAGGGCACTGTGATCAGGTAGAGGAGGTTTTCTCTGAGCAACAAAGCCCTTCAGCTTTTCTTAGGCCTGTGGGGTCAGCTTGGCAAGTCACCCCCAGAGATTGGCTGACACACTTGACACAGTTCACACCCCAAGTGACCCCCTCAGTTCTCTGTCTTTGTGTGGCAATCTCTATTTGGGGGAGCTCTCCTAGTGCGGTGATGACCTTGAAATTGCCTAGGAATATTCCTTTCTGTTTGTGCTGGCAATGGCACTGCTTCTGAATTGTGAAATATTTATGGACACGTAAACAAAGCCCACATTATGTTTGGCTCTGGCAGCCGGCAGGCGATGGAGGGCGTGCTCCCAGCCAGCCAGCAACTGGGTGGCGACACAAAGGGCTCTGAAGAAGAAAGGAGATTGGTGCTGCGGCAGACTGATTTGCATAATATATGCTGTAGGAACTGAGAAGGGTTTGAGGGATGTTTACTGCCTAAATGTTCCCAAAGAAAGTTGTTGGTTTTCCCCCATTTGCTTTTTTATTTTAAAAATAAATGTGTCAGGCTTATGCAGCCTTTTAAATTTCTTTTCTGCCACTTCATTAAGTAATACCTTAATGAAATTTTTATTCTTTTTATTCCTGTGCTTTAATAGGAAATAATCCATGGGGGACTTTGGGCCAGGCATTTCCTAAGATAATATACGTTATGTATGGATACGCACTTCTGTCATTTTGACTCTCCGTTTGGTATATATTTTTTAGTCTGGGAGAAACTCGATGGCAGATGAAACAAAAACAAATAACTGACAGGTGGAATGTGAGCATCTTAATATTCCCTGCAAAAGAGGAGTTTTATCTCACAGATCACAGTGAGAACTCAGTTCCATTGTAGAATACAAAAGGACTCACAGCACCCACTGGGCTTCTTAACTCTTGCCAGGGTGAGCCAGTTGGAAGCCAAACCACATTCAGGATTCCTGACTTACTGGTATGCCAGAGGGTCTGGGCAATTCGCTATTTGAGTGACTGTTTCTGTCCTATTGCTCTTCCTCAACTCCCTGCAGCTCTGTAGCATCTTATATGTGCCTGTGCCTCTTGCCATGACCTCATGGGGTAACCAGATTCATTTTTTTTCACTTATTTTTATTTTTGTGGTGCTGAGGATTGAGTTTAGGGCCTGTGCACAGAGCTACATCTCCAGATCATTTTTATCTTTGATTTTGAGACAGAGTCTTACTAACTTGCTGAGTTGCTCAGGGTGGGCTCGAACTTGCAATCCTCCTACCTCAACCTCTCAGAATGCTGAGGTTACGGGCCCATGCCATTAGGCTCAACTCCCAGATTCATTTAATTTGTTAAAATTTTATTATTTGTGTTTAGTAGGTCAACCATTGGCTGACTTTTAAAATATTCTTTTTGGTTTTTTTTTTTCTTTCTTTTGTCTCTGTGTGTGTGTGTGTGTGTGTGTGTGTGTGTGTGTGTGTGTGTGTGTGTTTGTGTGTGTTTGAGC